>SZWC01002319.1:1331-18400 GCA_023375785.1 Penium margaritaceum | reverse complement strand
TGGAGCAAGGCCAAGAGAACTGGAGCAAGGCCAAGACCATTGGAGCAAGGTCAAGAAAATTGGAGCAAGGCCAAGACAGCTGGAGCACGCCCAAGACAACTGGAGCAAGGCCAGGAGAACTGAAGCAACTCCAAGACAACTGGAGCAAGTCCAAGACAACTGGGCCAAGCCCAAGATAACTGGAGCAAGCCACAGAAAACTGGAGCAAGGCCAAGACAACTGGAGCAAGCCAAAGACAACTCGAGCAAGCTCAAGACATCTGGAGAAAACCGAAGAAACCTGGAGCAAGGCCAGGAAAGCTGGAGCAATCTGAAGACACCTGGAGCAAGCCTAAAACAACTGGGTCAAGGCCAAGACAACTGGAGCAATGCCAAAAGAACTGGAGCAAGCCCAAGACAACTGGAGCAATTCCAAGAGAACTGGAGCAAGGCCAAGACAACTGGACCAAGCCCAAGAGAACTGGAGCAAGGCCAAGATAGTCGGAGCAAGCCCAGAACAACTGGAGCAGGGCCAAGACAACTCGAGCAAGCGTAAGACAGCTGGAGGAAGGCTACAGAAACTGGAGCAATCCAAAGGCAACTATAGCAAGCGCAAGATAACTGGAGCAAGTCCAAGTCAATTGGAGCAAGCGCAAGACAACTGGTGCAAGCCTGGTGCAAGCCTGATACAAGTGGAGAAGGCCAAGACAACTGCAGCAAGCCCAAGACAGCTGGAGCAAGCCCAAGACAAGTGGAGCAAGCCCAGGACAACTGGAGCACGTCAAAGACAACGAGGAAAAGGCCAAGAAACCTGGAGGAAGCCCAAGACACCTGGAACAAGTCCAATAGAACTGGAGGAAGCCCAATATAACTGGACCAAAGCCAAGGCGACAGGAGCAAGCCCAAGACAACTGGAGAATGCCCAAGAAAACTGGAGCAAGGACAAGACAACTGGAGCAAGTCTTGGATTTTCTCCAGTTTTCTTGGCCTTGTCCTAGTTCTCTTGAGCTTGCTCCAGTTTTCATGGGCTTGTTCCAGTTTTCTTGGGTTTGCTCCAGTTTCCTTGGCCTTGCTCAAGCTGTTTTAGGCTTGATCTAGTCGTCTTGGCCTTGCCCCAGTTTTCTTTGGCTTGCTTCAGTTGACTTCGTCTTGCTCAAGTTGTCTTGGCCCTGCTCTAGTTGCCTTGGGCTTGCTTCAGCTGTCTTTGCCTTGCTCCAGTTGTCTTGACCTTGCTCCAGTGGTCTTGGCCTTGCTCCAGCTTGCTTGGCCTCGCTTCAGTTGTCTTGGGCCTGCTCCTTTTGTCTTGGGCTTGCTTCAGTTGTCTTGGCCTTGCTTGAGTTGTCTTGCACTTGCTTTGGTTGTCTTGGGCCTGCTCTTGTTGTCTTGGGCTAGGTCCAGGTGTCTAGGGCTTGCTCTAGTTTTCTTGGCCTTGCTCCAGTTGTCTTGGCCTTGCTCCAGTTGTCTTGGGCTTGCTCCAGTTCTCTGGGGCTTGCTCCAGTTTTCTGGGCCTTGCTCCAGTTGTCTTGGCTTTGGTCCAGTTGTCTTGGGCTTGCTCCAGTTGTCTTGGGCTTTCTCATATTGTCTTGGCCTTGCTCCAGTTGGCTTGGACTTGCTCCGTTTGTCTTGAGCTTGCTTCAGTTGTCTTGGGCTTGCTCCAGTTGTCTTGGCCTTGCTCAAGTTGTCATGACCTTCCTCCAGTTGTTTTGGGCCTTCTCCAGTTGTCTTGGGCTTGCTCAAGTTGTCTTGGCCTTGCTCAAGTTATATCAGGCTCTCTCCAGTTGTCATAGGCTTTCCCAGGTTGTCTTGGGCTTGCTCTTGTTGTGTTGAGTTTCCTCGATTCTTCTTGGCCTTGCCTCAGTTGTCTTGGGCTTTCTGCAGCTGTCTTGGCCTTGCTCCAGTTGTCTTGGGCTTGCTCCAGTTGTCTTGGGCTTGCTCCAGTTGTCTTGGGCTTGCTCCAGTTGTCTTGGGCTTGCTCCAGTTGTCTTGGGCTTGCTCCAGTTTTCTTTGCCTAGCTCCAGTTGTCTTGACCTTGCTCTTTGTGTCATGGGCTTGCTCCAGTTGTCTTGGGCTTACTCCAATTGTGTTGGCCTTCCTCTAGTTGTCTTGTACTTGCTTCAGTTGTCTAGGGCTTGCTCCAGTTGTCCTGGGCTTCCTCCAGTTTTCTTGGTCTTACTCCAATTGTCTTGGCCTTCCTCCAGGTGTTTTTGGCTTGCTCCAAGTGTCTTGGGCTTGCTCCAGTTGTCTTGGCCTTGCTCCAGGTTTCTTGGGCTTGAACCAGTTGTTTTTGGATTGCTCCAGTTCTCTTGGGCTTGCTCCAGGTTTCTAGGACTTGTCCCAGTTGTATTAGGCTTGCTCCAGTTGTATTGGGACTGCCCCAATTGTCTTGGGTTGCTCTAGCTGTCTTTGGCTTGCTCTAGTTGTCTTGGCCTTGTTCCAGTAGCCTTTGAATTTCTCCATCTGTCTTTGCCTTGCTCTAGTTGTCTTGGGCTTGCTCCAGTTGTCTTGGCCTTGCTCTAGTTGTCTTGGGCTTGCTCCAGTTGTCCTGGGCTTGCTCCACTTGTCTTGGCCTTCCTCCAGTTGTCTTGGCATTGCACGAGTTGTCTTAGGCTTGCTCCAGTTGTCTTGGGCTTGCTCAAGTTGTCTTGGCCTCGCTTTTATTGTCTTGGCCTTCCTCCAGGTGTCTTCGGCTTGCTCCAAGTGTCTTGGGCTTGCTCCAGTTTTCTTTGCCTAGCTCCAGTTGTCTTGACCTTGCTCTTTGTGTCATGGGCTTGCTCCAGTTGTCTTGATCTGGCTCCAGTTGTCTTGGCCTTGCTCCAGGTTTCTTGGGCTTGAACCAGTTGTTTTTGGATTGCTCCAGTTCTCTTGGGCTTGCTCCAGGTTTCTTGGCCTTTTCCTCGTTGTCTTTGACGTGCTCCAGTTGTCCTGGGCTTGCTCCACTTGTCTTGGCCTTCCTCCAGTTGTCTTAGGCTTGCTCCAGCTGTCTTTAGCCTGCTCTAGTTGTCTTGTGCTAAATCCAGTTGTCTTGGGCTTCTTCCACTTTTCATGGCCTTCCTCCAGTTGTCTTGGAATTGCACGAGTTGTCTTAGGCTTGCTCCAGTTGTCTTGGGCTTGCTCCAGTTGTCTTGATCTGGCTCCAGTTGTCTTGGCCTTGCTATAAGTGTTTTGGGCTTGCTCTAGGTGTCTTGGGCTTCCTCCATTTGTCTTGGCCTTGCTCCAGTTTTCTTGGCCTTGATCGAGTTGTCTTGAGCTTGCTGCTGTTGTCTTTGGCTTGCTCCAGTTTTCTTGGCCTTAGTCCAGTTGTCTTAGGCTTGCTCCAGTTCTCTTGGGCTTGCCCCAGTTTTCTTGAGCTTTCTCAAGTTGTCTTGGGCTTGCTCCAGTTGTCTTGTCATTGCTCAATATGTCTTGGGCCTGCTCCAGCTGTCTTTGCCTTGCTCTAATTGTCTTGGCCTTCAAACAATTGTCTTGGCCTTGCTCCAGTTGTCTTGACTTGCTCCAGTTGTCTTGGTCTTGCTTTAGATGTTTCGGGCTTGCTCCATTTGTCTTGGTCTCGGTCCAATTGTCTTGTGCTTGCTTCAGTTGTTTTGGGCTTGCCACAGTTGTATTGGCCTTGCTCTAGTTATCTTAGGCTTGCTCCAGTTGTCTTGGCCTTGCTCTAGTTATCTTAGGCTTGCTCCAGTTGTCTTGGGCTTGCACCCGTTGTCTTGGCCCTGCTCCAGTTTTCTTGGACTTGCTCCAGTTGTCTTGGGATAGCTTCAATTGTTTTGGGCTTGCTACAGGTGTCGTGGCCTTGCTCCAGTTGTCTTGGCTTTGCTCGAGTTGTCCTTGGTTTGCTCCACTTGTCTTGGGCTTGCTCCTGTTGTATTGGGATTTCTCCAGTTGCGTTGGGCTTGTTCCGGTCGACTTGGGCTTGCTCCAGTTGTCTTGGCCTTGCTCTAATTGTATCAGGCTTGCTCAAGTTGTCTTCAGATTTCCCCAGTTGTCTTGGGCTTGCTCTGGTTGTCTTGGGCTTCCTCGGTTTGTCTTGGTCTTCCTCCATTTCTCCTGGACTTTCTAAAACTGTCTTGGCGTTGCTCCAGTTTTCTCGGCTTTACTCCAGTTTTGTTGGCCTTGCTCCAGTTGACTTGGCCTTCCTCCAGTTGTCTTGGGCCTGCTCCAGTTGTCTTGGGCTTGCTCCAGTTGCCTTGGCCTCGCTCTAGCTGTCTTGTTCCTGGTTCAGTTACCTTCAACATGCTCCAGTTTTCTTGAGCTTGCTCCACATGTCTCGGGCTTGATCCAGTGTTCTTGGCCTTGCTCCAGTTGTTTTGAGCTTGCTCCAGTTGTCTTAGGCTTCCTCCAGTTGCCTTCGGCTTGCTCCAGTCATCGTGGCCTTGCTGTAGTTGTCTTGGACTTGCTTCATTTGCCTTTGGCTTGCTCCAGTTCTCTTTGGCTTGCTCCAAATGTATTGGCCTTGCACAAGTTGTCTTGGCATTGCTCCAGCTGTTTTCAGCTTGCTCCACGTGTCTTGGGCTTGATCGAGTTCTCTTGGCCTTGCTCCAGTTTTGTTGGGCTTGCTCCAGTTTTGTTGGGCTTGCTCCAGGTTTCTTGGCCTTGCTCCAATTTTTTTCGGCTTGCTCCAGTTGTCTTGGGCCTGCCCTAGTTGTCTTGGGCTTGCTCCAGTTGTCTTGGTCTTGCTCCAGTTGTCTTGGCCTTGCTCCAGTTGTTTTTGGCCTTGCTCTAGTTGTCCTGGCCTCGCTCCAGTTATGTCGGGCTTCCTCCAAGTGTCTTGGACTTGCTCCTGGTTTCTTGGGCTTACTCCAATTGTGTTTTCCTTGCTCCAGTTGTCTTGGGCTTGCTCCAGTTGTCTTGGGCTTGCTCCAGTTGTCTTGGCCTTGCTCCAGTTGTCTTGGACCTCCTCAAGTTATCTTGGGCTTGCTCCTGTTGTCTTGGCCTTGCTCCAGCTGTGTTGGCCTTGCTCCAGTTTTCTTTGTCTTGGTCCACTTGTCTTGGGCTTGCTCCAGTTGTCTTGGGCTTGCTCCAGCTGTCTTGGGCTTGGTCCAATATCTTGGGATTTCTCCAGTGGTCTTGCTCCAGTTGTATCAGGCTTGCTCCTGTTATCTTGGGCTTGCTCCAGGTGTCTTGGCCGTTTTCCAATTATCTTTCAGTTGCTCCAGTTCTCTTTGGATTGCTCAGTTGTCTTTGCCTTGCTCCAGCTGTCCTGGACTTGCTCCAGTTGTGTAGGGTTTGCTCCTTTTGCCTTGGTCTTGTGCCAGTTGTCTTGGGCTTGCTCCAGTTGTCTTGGCCTTGTTATAGATTTGTCATTTTACATGTTTGTCATTTTATATATTCATCATTTTACATATTTGTCATTCGGTACTTTGTCATTTCCAATATTTGTCACTAAATATTTCTTGTTTGATATGTTTGTCATCTCACATATTTTTCAATCTACGAATTCATCATTTTATATATTTGTCATTCAGTACATTTTGCATTTTACATATTTGTCACTTTATACATTTGCCATTGTACATACTTGACAATTTTTACATTTTTCATTTGATGTATTTGTCATTTTGTATATAATTTATGTTACATATGTTTCATTTTGTATATTTGGCATTTAACAAATTTATCATTTTATGTACTTTTCTTTTGAATATTTGAAATGTTATGTAATTGTTGTTTTCCAAATTTGTCACTTTATATATTTCTCATGTTACAAAATTGTGATCTTAGATATATTTCATTATATGTATTTGTCATTTTACATTTCTGTAATTTTACATATCTCTCATTTTACATATCTTTCATTCTTTACATTCAGAATCTTAGATATTTTTTATTTCAAATAATTTTCATTTTGCAAAGTTTCCATTTCATATTTTTGTTATTTTAACTAGTTTTCACTTTATAAAAAAATTCATGAGACATACTTGTCTTTTTCCGTAATAGTCATTCCAAATATCTGGAAATTCACACATTTTTCATTCATACATTTAGCAATTTACAAACTTGTCCTTTTACATATTTGTCATGTTATATACTTGTCTTTTTACGTATTTGTCATTTGACATATTTGTCAGTGTACATATTTCTCATCTTATACTTTTGTCATGAAGTATGTGTGTCCTTTTACATGTTTTTAATTCAACATATTTCTCATATTTCTTATTCATCATTTTATATATTTTTCATGATAGATATGTACATAATAATCTGTTATAATTATTATTTGTACATAATTTTCATCTTATATTTTTGTCATTTTAAAGTTTATTCACTTTACATGCTTTTGATTTCAGACATTTTGTACCTTTACATGTTTGAAATTTTCCATATGTTTCACTTTACAGGTGTCTCATTTGACATATTGTTCATTTGAAATATTTGTCACTTATTCAAGTTGTCTTTTCATAGATTAGTCGATTTACAAATTTGTCATTTTATATATTATTCAATTTATATAATTCCAATTTCATAAATGTGTCATTCTACATTCTTTTCGTATTTTATCTTTGTTATTTTACATATTTGCCATTTTACATATTTTTTCATTTTACATGTTTGTCATTTCACATATTTTTTTTATATTTGTCATTTGACTTGTTTGTCATTTGTTATACCTGTCAGCTTATATATTCGTCATTTTGTATATCTTTCATGTTATGTATCTGTCTTTTGTATATTTTTCCTTCTATATATTTTTCATTATATATATATCTCATTTGATATGTTTTTTATCTTACATATTTTTCATTTAAAATATTTTTCATTGTACATATTTGTCACTCTATAAATTTGACGTGTCACATATTTGTCATTTTACGTATTCGTCATTTTTTATATTTTTCATGTTACATATTTGTCATCTTAGATATGTCTTTACATATCTGTCATTTTGTATACTTTTCATATAATATAGATTTAATTTGATATACTTAACATTTCATATTGTATACGTGTTTCAGTTGTCTTTGGCTTGCTCCAGTTTTTGTAGCCTCTCTCCAGCTGTCTTGGACTTGCTCCAGTTGTCCCAGGCTTGCTCCAGTTGTCTTGGCCTTCCTCCATTTGTCTTCGGCTTGCTCCATTTCTCTTGGGCTTGCCCCAGTTGTCTTGGGCTTGCTCAAGTTCTCTTGGGCTTGCTCCAGTTGTCTTCGACTTGCTCGAGTTCACTTGGCCTTGCTCCAGTTGTCTTGACCTTGCTCCAGTTGACTTGGCCTAGCTTCAGTTGTCTTGGCCTTGCTCCAGTTCTCTTGGGCTTGCTCCAGTTGTCTTCGACTTGCTCGAGTTCACTTGGCCTTGCTCCAGTTGTCTTGACCTTGCTCCAGTTGACTTGGCCTAGCTTCAGTTGTCTTGGCCTTGCTCCAGTTCTCTTGGGCTTGCTCCAGTTGTCTTCGACTTGCTCGAGTTCACTTGGCCTTGCTCCAGTTGTCTTGACCTTGCTCCAGTTGACTTGGCCTAGCTTCAGTTGTCTTGGCCTTGCTCCAGTTCTCTTGGGCTTGCTCCAGTTGTCTTCGACTTGCTCGAGTTCACTTGGCCTTGCTCCAGTTGTCTTGACCTTGCTCCAGTTGACTTGGCCTAGCTTCAGTTGTCTTGGCCTTGCTCCAGTTCTCTTGGGCTTGCTCCAGTTGTCTTCGACTTGCTCGAGTTCACTTGGCCTTGCTCCAGTTGTCTTGACCTTGCTCCAGTTGACTTGGCCTAGCTTCAGTTGTCTTGGCCTTGCTCCAGTTCTCTTGGGCTTGCTCCAGTTGTCTTCGACTTGCTCGAGTTCACTTGGCCTTGCTCCAGTTGTCTTGACCTTGCTCCAGTTGACTTGGCCTAGCTTCAGTTGTCTTGGCCTTGCTCCAGTTCTCTTGGGCTTGCTCCAGTTGTCTTCGACTTGCTCGAGTTCACTTGGCCTTGCTCCAGTTGTCTTGACCTTGCTCCAGTTGACTTGGCCTAGCTTCAGTTGTCTTGGCCTTGCTCCAGTTCTCTTGGGCTTGCTCCAGTTGTCTTCGACTTGCTCGAGTTCACTTGGCCTTGCTCCAGTTGTCTTGACCTTGCTCCAGTTGACTTGGCCTAGCTTCAGTTGTCTTGGCCTTGCTCCAGTTCTCTTGGGCTTGCTCCAGTTGTCTTCGACTTGCTCGAGTTCACTTGGCCTTGCTCCAGTTGTCTTGACCTTGCTCCAGTTGACTTGGCCTAGCTTCAGTTGTCTTGGCCTTGCTCCAGTTCTCTTGGGCTTGCTCCAGTTGTCTTCGACTTGCTCGAGTTCACTTGGCCTTGCTCCAGTTGTCTTGACCTTGCTCCAGTTGACTTGGCCTAGCTTCAGTTGTCTTGGCCTTGCTCCAGTTCTCTTGGGCTTGCTCCAGTTGTCTTCGACTTGCTCGAGTTCACTTGGCCTTGCTCCAGTTGTCTTGACCTTGCTCCAGTTGACTTGGCCTAGCTTCAGTTGTCTTGGCCTTGCTCCAGTTCTCTTGGGCTTGCTCCAGTTGTCTTCGACTTGCTCGAGTTCACTTGGCCTTGCTCCAGTTGTCTTGACCTTGCTCCAGTTGACTTGGCCTAGCTTCAGTTGTCTTGGCCTTGCTCCAGTTCTCTTGGGCTTGCTCCAGTTGTCTTCGACTTGCTCGAGTTCACTTGGCCTTGCTCCAGTTGTCTTGACCTTGCTCCAGTTGACTTGGCCTAGCTTCAGTTGTCTTGGCCTTGCTCCAGTTCTCTTGGGCTTGCTCCAGTTGTCTTCGACTTGCTCGAGTTCACTTGGCCTTGCTCCAGTTGTCTTGACCTTGCTCCAGTTGACTTGGCCTAGCTTCAGTTGTCTTGGCCTTGCTCCAGTTCTCTTGGGCTTGCTCCAGTTGTCTTCGACTTGCTCGAGTTCACTTGGCCTTGCTCCAGTTGTCTTGACCTTGCTCCAGTTGACTTGGCCTAGCTTCAGTTGTCTTGGCCTTGCTCCAGTTCTCTTGGGCTTGCTCCAGTTGTCTTCGACTTGCTCGAGTTCACTTGGCCTTGCTCCAGTTGTCTTGACCTTGCTCCAGTTGACTTGGCCTAGCTTCAGTTGTCTTGGCCTTGCTCCAGTTCTCTTGGGCTTGCTCCAGTTGTCTTCGACTTGCTCGAGTTCACTTGGCCTTGCTCCAGTTGTCTTGACCTTGCTCCAGTTGACTTGGCCTAGCTTCAGTTGTCTTGGCCTTGCTCCAGTTCTCTTGGGCTTGCTCCAGTTGTCTTCGACTTGCTCGAGTTCACTTGGCCTTGCTCCAGTTGTCTTGACCTTGCTCCAGTTGACTTGGCCTAGCTTCAGTTGTCTTGGCCTTGCTCCAGTTCTCTTGGGCTTGCTCCAGTTGTCTTCGACTTGCTCGAGTTCACTTGGCCTTGCTCCAGTTGTCTTGACCTTGCTCCAGTTGACTTGGCCTAGCTTCAGTTGTCTTGGCCTTGCTCCAGTTCTCTTGGGCTTGCTCCAGTTGTCTTCGACTTGCTCGAGTTCACTTGGCCTTGCTCCAGTTGTCTTGACCTTGCTCCAGTTGACTTGGCCTAGCTTCAGTTGTCTTGGCCTTGCTCCAGTTCTCTTGGGCTTGCTCCAGTTGTCTTCGACTTGCTCGAGTTCACTTGGCCTTGCTCCAGTTGTTTGCGGCTTGCTCCAGGTGTCGTGGGCTTGCTCGAGTTGTCTTGGCCTTGCTCCAGCTGTCTTGGGCTTGCTCCAGTTGTCCTGTACTTGCTCCAGTTGTCTTGTGCTTGCTCAAGTTGTCTAGGGATTGCTCCAGTTTTCCTGGCCTTGCTCCAGTTTTCTTGGCCTTTCTCCAGTTGTGTTGGCCTTGCTCGAATACACTTGGACTTGCTCCAGTTGTCTTGGGCTAGCTTCAATTGTTTTGGGCTTGCTCCAGTTGTCTTGGCCTAGTTTTAGTTGTCTTGGCCTTGCTCGAGTTGTCGTGGGCTTGCTCCACTTGTCTTGGGCTTGCTCCAATTGTATTCGGCTTGCACCAGTTGTCTCGGGATTGCTCCGGTCATCTTGGGCTTGCTCCAGTTGTCTTGGCCATGCTCCAGTTGTATCAGGCTTGCTCCAGTTGTCTTCTGCCTGCCCCAGGTGTCTTGGGCTTGCTCAATTTATCTTGGTCTTGCTCCAGTTCTCCTGGATTTGCTAATCTGTCTTGGCCTTGCTCCAGTTTTCTCGGCCATACTGCAGTTATCTTGGCCCTGCTCAAGTTGTCTTGGCCTTTCTGCAGTTGTCTTGGGCCTGCTCCAGTTCTCTTGGGCTTGCTCCAGTTGGCTTGACCTTCTTCTAGTTGTCTTTTCACTGGTCCAGTTGCTTTCAACATGCTCCACTTGTCTTGAGCTTCCTCCAGATGAATCGGGCTTCCTCCAGTTCTTTTTGCCTTGCTTCTGTTTCCTTAGGCTTACTCCAGTTGTCTTTCCCTCGCTTTAGTTGTCTTGTACTTGCTTCATTTGTCTTGGGCTTGCTCCAGTTGTCTTGGGCTTGCTCCAGTTGTCTTCCACTTGCTCGGGTTCACTTGGCCTTGCTCCAGTTGTTTGCGGCTTGCTCCAGGTGTCTTGGGCTTGATCGAGTTGTCTTGGCCTTGCTCCAGCTGTCTTGGGCTTGCTCCAGTTGTCTTGGGCTTGCTCCAGTTGTCTTGGCCTTGCTCCAGCTGTCTTGGGCTTGCTCCAGTTGTCTTGGGCTTGCTCCAGGTTTCTTGGCCTTGCTCCAGTTGTCTTCGGCTTGCCCCAGTTGTCTTTGGCTTGCCCCAGTTTTCTTGCGCTTGCTTTAAGTGTCTTGATCTTGCTCCATTTGTCTTTGCATTGCTCCAGTAGTCTTGTGCTTGCTCCATCTGTCTTGGCCTAGCCATAGTTGTCTTGCCCTTGCTCCAGTCGTCTTGGCCTTGCTCCAGTTGTCTTTGACTTTGCTCCTGTAGTCTTTGGTTCCCTCGAGTTGTCTTGGGCTTGATCCAATTATCTTAGACTTGCTCCTGTTGTCTTGGGATTACTCAAATTGTATTTGCATTGCTCCAATTGTCTTGGGCTTGCTCCAGTTGTTTTCTCCTTGCTCTAGTTGTCTTGAGCCTCCTCCAGTTCTCTTGGGCTTGGTCCACTTGTCTTGGGCTTGCTCCTGTTGTTTTGGGCTTGTTCCAGTTGTCTTGGGCTTGATCCAATGTCTTGGGCTTTCTCCAGTGGTCTTGGCCTTGCTTTGTATCAGGCTTGCTCTCCAGTGGTCTTGGGCTCCAGTTGTATCAGGCTTGCTTCTGTTATCTTGGGCTTTCTCCAGGTGTCTTGGCCGTGCTCCAATTATCTTTGGCTTGCTCCAGTTCTCTTTGGCTTGCTCCAGTTGTCTTCCCCTTGCTCCAGCTGTCCTGAACGTGCTCCATTTGTCTGGGGTTTACTGCAGTTGTCTTGGGTTTCCTCTAGTTGTCTTGGGCTTGCTCCAGTTTTGTTGGCCTTGCTCCAATTGTCTTGGCCTAGCTCCACGTGTTTTGGGATTGCTCCAGGTGTCTTGGGCTTGCTCAAGTTCTCTTGGGCTTGCTCCAGTTTTCTTGGGCTTGCTCCAGTTGTCTTGGGCTTGCTCCAGTTGTCTTGGGCTTGCTCCAGTTGTCTTGGGCTTGCTCCAGTTGTCTTGGGCTTGTTATGTATTTGTCATTTTACATATTTGTCATTTTACATATTCATCATTTTACATATTTGTCATGTTATATACTTTGTAATTTCAAATATTTATCACTACATATTTCTTGTTTTATATATTTGTCACCCCACAAATTGTTCATTTCATATATTTATCATTTTATATATTCTTCATTTGCTACATTTTTCATTTTAACTATTTGTCACTTTATACATTTTTCATTGTGCATACTTGTCCTTTTCTATAATTTTCATTTCATATATTTGTCATTTTGTATATCTGTTATGTGACATATATTCAATTTTGTATATTTGTCATTTAATAAATGTGTCATTTTATATATTTTTCTTTTGCATACTTCTAATGTTACATATTTTTAATTTTCCAAAATTTTCACTTTTTAAATTGGTCATGTTACATAATTGTGATCTTTCATTTATTCCATTGAATGTTTTCTTAATTTTACATTTATGTAATTCTACATATCTGTCATTTAACATATCTGCTTTTCTGTATATTTGTAGTCTAAGGTATTTTTCGTTTGAAACATATTTGTCATTTTGCATGTTTGCCATTTCATATATTTGTAATTGTAAATATATTCCAGTTTTTAAGTGTCTCATAATACATCTTTGTCTTTTTTCATAATAGTCATTCCAAATATTTGTTATTTTATACATTTTCTATTCATATATTTTCCATTTTACGTACTTTTCCTTTAACATATTTGTCATGTTATATATTTGTAGTTTTACATCTTTGTCATATGGCATATTTGTCAGTTTACATAATTGTCATCTTATACATTTGTCATTAAACATGTGTGTCCTTTTACAGATTTCCATTCAAAATATTTGTCATATTGCATATTCATCATTTTTATGTTTTTCGTTTTACATATTTATCACCATACATATTTTGCACCTTATGTTTTTGTCAATTTAAACTTTTGTCATTTAACATATTAGTCACTTTATATGCTTTTGATTTCAGACATTCCGTAACTTTAAATAATTGAAACTTTACATATTTTGCACTTTATAAATGTTTCATTTGAAATATTTTTCATTGGAAATATTTGTCACTTCTTATAGTTTTCATTTCATACATTAGTCGATTAACATGTTTGACATTTTACATGTTAGTCAGCTTACATATTTGTTATTTTATATATGTGTCATTCTACATTCTCTTCATGTCACATATTTGTTATTTTATATATTTGCCATTGTACATATTTTGTCAATTTTCATGTTTATCATTTTACATATTTTTCACATTTTACATTTGTAATTTTACATATTGTTTGTTTTATGTATTTGTCATTTGACCTATTTGTCATTTGTTATACCTGTCATTTTATATATTTGTAATTTTACATATATTTCATTTTGTATATCTGTCAATTTTTATTTTTTTCCTTCCATATGTTTGTCATTTTATATATTTTTCATTTGATATATTCTTTATCTGACATATTTTTCATTTGATATATTTATCATTTAAAATTTTTGTCACTGTATACATTTGAAATGTTATATATTTGTCATTTTACGTGTTTTTCATTTTATATGTTTTTCATTTTACATATTTGTCATTTTACATGTGTCTGTTTACATAGCTGTCATTTTGTATACTTGTCATTTTGCATATTTGTCATTGGATTTATTTCTCATTTCATATTGTATACGTGTTTCAGTTGTCTTTGGCTTGCTCCAGTTTTCCTAGCCTTGCTTCAGCTGTCTTGGCCTTGCTTCAGTTGTCTTGGGCTTGCTACAGCTGTCTTGGCATTGCTCCACTTGTCTAGGCCTTGCTCCAGTTGTCTTGGCCTTGCTCCAGTTGTCTTGGGCCTACGCCAGTTATCTTGGGCTTGCTCCACTTGTCTTTGCCTTGCTCCACTTGTCTTGGCCCTGCTCCAGCTGTCTTTGGCCTGCTCCAGTTGTCTTGAGCTTGCTCCAGTTGTCTTGGCCTTTCTCAAATTTGAATGGGCTTGCTCCAGTTTTATTGGGCTTGCTCCAGTTGTCTCGGCCTTCCCCTGGTTTTTGTGGACTTGCTTCAGTTGTCTTGGGCTTGCTCCAGTTTTCTCGGGCTTGCTCCAGTTGTCTTGGCCTTTCTCCAGTTGTTGTGGCATTGCTCCAGTTTTGTTTGGCTTGGTCCATGTTTCTTGGGCATGCTCCAGTTGTTTTTACCTTGGTCCAGTTTTCTTGGGCTTGCTCTAGTTGTCTTGGGATAGCTCCAGTTTTCTTGGGCTTGCTCCAGGTTTCTTGGCCTAGTTCCGGTTGTCTTAGGCTTGGTCCAGTTGTATTGGGCTTGCACCAGTTGTCTTGGGCTTGCTCCAGTTGTCTTGGGCTTGCGTCAGTTGTATTGGGTTTGCTCCAGTTTTCTTGGCCTTGCTCCAGATGTCTTGGCCTTGCTCCAGTTGTCTTAGGATTGGCCTAATTGTCTTGGGCTTGCTCCAGTTGTCATGGGCTTGCTCCAGTTGTCTTGGCCTTGCTTTAGTTGTATCAGGCTTGCACCAGTTGTCTTGGGCTTGGCCCAGTTTTCTTGGGCATGCTTTAGTTGTCTTGATCTTGCTCCAGTTGTCTTCCCATTGCTCCAGTAGTCTTGGGCTTGCTCCATCTGTCTTGGCCTTGCCATAGTTGTCTTGCCCTTGCTCCAGTCGTCTTGGCCTTGCTCCAGTTGTCTTCCCATTGCTCCAGTAGTCTTGGGCTTGCTCCATCTGTCTTGGCCTTGCCATAGTTGTCTTGCCCTTGCTCCAGTCGTCTTGGCCTTGCTCCAGTTGTCTTTGACCTTGCTCCAGTAATCTTTAGCTCGCTCGAGTTGTCTTGGGCTTGGTCCAATTATCGTGGAATTTCTCCTGTTGTCTTGGGATTAATCTAATTGGATTTGCGTTGCTCAAATTGTATTGGGCTTCCTCCAGTTGTGCTGGGCTTGCTCCAGTTGTTTTGGCCTTGCTCCAGTTGTCTTGGACCTCCTCCAGTTCTTTTGGGCTTGTTTCAGTTGTCTTGGGCTTGCTCCAGTTGTCTTGGCCTTGCTCCAGTTGTCTTTGCTTTGCTCCAGTTGTCTTCAGCTTGGTCCACTTGTCTTAGGCTTGCTCCAGTTGTATCAGGCTTGCTCCTGTTATCTTGGGCTTTCTCCAGGTGTCTTGGCCGTGCTCCAATTATCTTTGGCTTGCTCCAGTTCTCTTTGGCTTGCTCCAGTTGTCTCCCCCTTGCTCCAGCTGTCCTGGACATGCTCCAGTTGTTGAGGGTTTGCTCCAGTTGTCTTGGGCTTGCTCTAGTTTTCTTGGGCTCGCTCCAGTTTTCTTGGCCTTGTTCCAGTTGTCTTGGCCTTGCTCCACTTGTTTTGGGATGGCTCCAGGTGTCTTGGGCTTGCTCCAGTTATCTTGGGCTTGCTCCAGTTTTCTTGGGCTTGCTCCAGTTGTCTTGGCCTTGCTCCACTTGTTTTGGGATGGCTCCAGGTGTCTTGGGCTTGCTCCAGTTATCTTGGGCTTGCTCCAGTTTTCTTGGGCTTGCTCCAGTTGTCTTGGGCTTGCTCCAGTTGTCTTGGACTTGCTCCAGTTGTCTTGGCCTTGTTATGTATTTTTAATTTTACATATTTGTCATTTTACATATTTATCATTTTATGTATTTGTCAATTTATCTCACTGTCATTTCCAATATTTATCACTTCGTATTTCTTATTTTATATACTTGTCACTTCATATATGTTTCATTTCATATATTTATCATTTTATATATTCGTCATTTGCTACATTTTGCATTTGCAATATTTGTCACTTTATACATTTTTCATTGTACATACTTGTCCTTTTATATATTTTTCATTTCATATATTTGTCATTTTGTATATCTGTTATGTGACATATCTTTCATTTCGTATATTTTTCATCTAATCAATGTATCATTGTACATCTTTTTCTTTTGCATACTTGTAGTTTTATATATTTTTTATTTTCCAAATTTGTTCTTTATGAATTGGTCATGTTATATAATTGTGATCTTTCATATATTTCATTAAATGAATTTTTCATTTTACATTTTTTATCTAAATATCTGTCATTACACATATCTGTTAGTCTGTATATTTGTATCCTTATGTATTTTTCATTTGAAACGTACTTGTCATTTTCCATGTTTGCCATTTCATATATTTGTAATTGTAAATATGTTTCAGTTTTTATGTTTTTCATAATACATCTTTGTCTTTTTCCGTAAAATTCATTACAAATATTTGTTATTTTATACATTTTTCATTCATACATTTTCCATTTTACGTACTTGTCCTTTTACATATTTGTCATGTTATACATTTGTAGTTTTACATCTCTGTCATGTGACATATTTGTCAAATTACATAATTGTCATCTTATACATTTGTCATTAAATATGTGTGTTATTTTACAGATTTCCATTCAAAATATTTTTCATATTGCATATTCATAATCTTATATATTTTTCATTCTTCATATTTTGCTCCTTATATTTTTGTCAATTTATATTTTTTTCATTTAACATATTAGTCACTTTATATGTTTTTGATTTCAGAAATTTGGTAAATTTACATATATGAAACTTTACATATTTTTCACATTATAAAGTTTTAATTTGAAATATTTTTCATTGGAAATATTTGTCACTTCGTATAGTTTTCATTTCATATATTAGTCAATATACGTATTTGTAATTCTAGATATTAGTCAGTTTACATATTTGTTATTTTATACATGTGTCATTCTACATTCTCTTCATGTCACATCTTTGTTATTTTATATATTTTCCATTCTACATATTTTGTCAATTTACATGTTTTTAATTTTACATAATTTTCACCTTATATATTTGTTTTTTTACATATTTTTTGTTTTATGTATTTGTCATTTGACTTATTTGTCATTTGTTATACCTGTCATTTTATATATTTGTAATTTTATATATATATCATGTTGTATATCTGTCATGTTTTATCTTTCTCCTTCCATATATTTGTCATTTGACTTATTTGTCATTTGTTATACCTGTCATATATACATTTGTAATTATATATATATATCATGTTGTATATCTGTCATTTTTTATTTTTCTCCTTCCATATATTTGTCATTGTATATATTTTTCATTTGATGTATTCTTTATCTTACATTTTTTTCATTTGATATATTTATCATTTCAAATGTTTGTCACTGTGTACATTTGTAATGTTATACATTTTTCATTTTACGTATTTTTCATTTTATATGTTTTTCATTTTACATATTTGTCATTTTACATGTGTCTGTTGACATAGCTGTCATTTTGTATACTTGTCATTTTATATATTTTTCATTGGATTTATTTGTCGTTTCATATTGTATACGTGTTTCAGTTGTCTTTGGCTTGCTCCAGTTTTCCTAGCCTTGCTCCAGTTGTCTTGGGCTTGCTACAGCTGTCTTGGCATTGCTCCAGTTGTCTAGGCCTTGCTCCAGTTGTCTTGGCCTTGCTCCAGTTGTCTTGGGCCTACGCCAGTTATCTTGGGCTTGCTCCACTTGTCTTTGCCTT
>SZWC01002318.1:176948-232153 GCA_023375785.1 Penium margaritaceum | reverse complement strand
ACCTGGTCTGCAAGCTCCAAAAGTCGTTGGATGGCCTCAAGTAAGCGTCGCGTGCTTAGAACCAGAAATTGGATGCAACGTATGAGTGCATGGGGTTTGAGCGCGGTGAGTGTGACTACAGTGTCTATAGCTGGCAGCATGGTTACAAGGTGTTGATCATTATCGCCTATGTGGATGACATGCTCCTCCTTTGGAACAGTATGTCTCCACTACAGGAGTTCAAGGGGGCCATGGAAGAGCGCTCCCAGATGTCTGATCTCGGGGAGGCGTCATACTTCCTCAGCATTTGGATCTCGCATGACCACAAATAACGCTACTCTTACAACAACAGAGTCGCTATGTAAAGGATGTATTGCAACGGTTCGGCATGGCAGAGGCCAAACCCATCGGCACGCCGCAGGAGATACGATAGTACCTCGTTGGCTTCAATGGAGAACCGGATGCAGCTGGGCGGCAGAAGTACCAGAATGCTATCAGCAGTCTCTTGTACTTGATGGTAGCAACCAGGCCGGACCGCGTAGAGGCTCTCAGCACTGTGAGCGAGTATATGGCAAATCCTGCACCTAAGAACCGGAAGGTAGTGAAACAGATCTTCTGCTACCTTGCTGGAACCATCAACCTTGGTATCACCTACAATGACAACAACAACATCATCGACAACTCAAACACAGATTGGGCTTCAAATCCTAAGGACCGCAAGTCCATCTGTGGACATGTGTTCCTCATAAATGGCGTGTTGGGAAAGGAGATATCCGGCCCAGTTTCAGGTCTACAGGAGCAAGTTCCAGGAAAGTACCAGATGCCTGCTCCAATCGTCTTTCGTACTTCTACATTGGAAAGATCAGGTGGCAAAATGTCTATGGTCCAAATTTGAAGCCGATCCAACCGTTGGATTTGGAGATATGAATTTTCGTAGTTTCCGGGGTCATCGACCGCAGATATCCGGGTGACCATGGGCGATGGCTCCATGCCTTAGCCTGAGAAAAGAAAAAGGCAAGAGATCCAGGGTCGAAACCTGATGGGAGAAATATCGAAAAAGGTCCTACATTCTTGGGTTGCCTTGTCAGAATGTGCTGATGAGGAAAAAGATACTTCTCCTTACGTTTTAGGTGAGGTGAGATCCTTGTGTGCTAGCAATGGACACATGGCAATTCTCCTTGGGATTGTGGGTTATGTGACCACTAGGACTGTGCCATGAGAGCATTTTCTAGCTCTCTAGGTCATGTGTGAGTGGTCAGCCTGATTGCTAGGCTGATTTCCTCCCTTGTGTGACATTATGGACTCTAGTGTGTGAGCCTTAGCCTCCATGGCTAAGTGGTGTGGCTTGTGAGAGGGCTGACTTGCCCAAGCTCTAACTCTATATGTACACCATCATTTTGAGTGATTCAACAACCATTCTTCAGCACAAGTGATGCCCTTTCAGTCCCACATGCTCGTTGCTCCAAGACTCCTTGTCTCCTCCAGATCCAACATTTGGTATTAGAGCCAAGTTCTGCGAGTTTCCGCCAGCACAGGCCGTCACTTTGAAAGTGACAGGTTTGGGCCAAACCTTGACCAAATTTGACAATCAACCACAGGAGCTTCAATTTTGTAAGACAAGCTTTCCAACGAGCCTAAGATCGCGAAAATCCAATGGTGGGATTAGGAGTTATGCTCAAAACGAGATCGGCCAGGGCTACACTCTTCGCTATGAGTAAGACTGTTGCCTTGTGGTGACCATAACTCTCTCGTTTCTTTGTCAAATTTAAAATGTGGCACATGCGAATTTTAGTAGTTTTCCTAAGCTTTCCATTCGTGCAAAAATATTTGCATTGCATCGATTGGTTTGGGAGAAACGACGTTTACAAGATGGCTGGTCTGAGTTGGAGTAGGAGTAAAAGCATCCCCTGTTGGTGACCCTATTTTATGGATCGATCTGAAGGGTTTTTTTGCTGAATTTTCCAGTGGTGGGCTCCATTCTGGCAGAAGAAGCAGCAGAAGCAGGGGTAGCGCCGCCATCCAAGGGCAGCGCTGAGCATCACCAAGGCTCAAATGGTAGCAGTTGGCGTTGTGACAGCAGCCTAGCCTTTGGAGAGGCTGGAGGGACGCGCCAACTTCACGTTTAAGTAGATCCATACCCGCCTCCTTTTGGAGGAGAGGGGCTTGTGGGAGGTGGTGAGCGGCGACGAGCCGGCTCCAGTTCCACAAGCAAAAGGCATCACCAGAGCACAGGTGGTGGCGGGGAAGATGCTGCAAAAGGATGCACCTGATGCGTGTTCTTCTGCAGCTGTACCAGCGGCGTATGAGGAGTGGAAGAAGAAGGACAGGCAGGCCTATAGGTTGCATGTCAACACCATCTCCAACCCGCATCTTCAGTACGTGAGTGACAAGGCTACTGCAAAGGAGGGGAGGGACACGTTGTGCAAGAAGTATGAGAGCAAGGATCCTGCATTCCTCATGCTTTTAGAGGAAAAGATGATGGCGCTGAAAATGCAGGGTGGTGAAGGGATGGAGACGTACCTGGACACGGCAAAGGAGCTGGCGAAGCAGTTGAGAGCGGCCGGTAACCCTGTGGAAGAGACGCGCTTCATCCTCCTCTTGCTGAGGGGACTCCCAACCAGCTACAACACGGTGCAAGAGACGCTGGAGTGCCAGCCAACTCTCGACCTCAACTTCATCTGCACACACCTGGTGTAGGTGGAATTGCCTCACAATTCAGCAAAGCGCAATGGCGGCGGCAACAGTGAAGCAGCTTTTGTGGCCACGAGCTCACGCAACCAACAGCAGCAGCAGCAGTCTGGGTAGCAGAGAGGGAGAAAGAAAGGTAAATGCTACTACTGCCAGAAAGAGGGACACTAGAAAAAGGAGTGTTTCAAGCTCAAGAATGACCAAAGGAGCAGCAGTTGCAGCAGCAAAACCAGGCTGGTGTGCGCCACTTTGGCAACATGAATGTGGCCAAGGAGGTGCGCGACCGTCACTTCATGGTGAAGTCTGACATGTCGCAGGTGGAGAAGGCGGATCTCGCATGGTACAAGGACTCGGGGTGTGCAAAGAGCCTCACACATCACAAGGAGTGGTTCACACAACTACTGTCCATCCCTCCCCGTCCTATCGCTATGGGTGATGATCGGGTGGTGTATGCTGAGGGGATTGGGATTGTGGAGATGTGGTTGGAGACCCCATGTGGTATTGAAGTGGGAGTGTTCCATGACGTGCTGTATGTACCTGATGGTGCATTCAACCTCCTCTCAGTCTCCTCTCTTACAAACACAAGACTCCGCGTCGTCTTTGATGATGACTATGGCTACATCCTCAATAAGGATATAGGAGAGGAGTTGGCCAGGTCGGTGAAGGAGGGCGACATGTACCGCCTGCTGTGGGCGACCAAGATCCCGCGTGAGCAGATTCTTGCAACAGTGGTGAAGGCGACAGATGGCGAGATCTGGCATGCGCGCTACGGCCACATCGGCATGCGCGCCTTGCAGCAGCTTCAAACAAAGCAGATGGTGCGTGACCTACCTACCATCTCTTACCTTGAGCACCAGTTGTGCATCGGCTGTTTGGAGGGGAAGCAGCACCGGGAGGCGTTCTCTGGAGCAGGGGAGCGTGCAAAGGAGGTGTTGGAGCTGGTCTACACGGACTTGTGCGGACCGATGCAGACCCAGAGCTTTGGAGGCTCTAGGTATTTCCTGACCTTCATTGATGATTTCAACCCTTACGCTACTGTGTACTTCCTTCCTTCCAAGGGCAAGTGCTTTGACAGGTTCAAGGAGTTCAAGGCCATGGTGGAGAACCAGACAGGCAAGAAGATCAAGGCGCTACGCAGCGATCGCGGTGGAGCGTACCTGAGCAAGGAGTTCCAGGACTACCTTGCAGTAGCTAGTATGAAGGCACAGCGTACCGCGCCGTACTTGCCGTAGCATAATGGGGTAGCGGAACGTGCCAACCGTACCATTGTGGAGTCGGCGCTCTCCATGCTGCATGCGGTTCGGCTGACCTACAGCTTCTCGGCTGAAGCCGTGAGCACTGCGGTCTACATCAAGAACCGCAGTCCAACTAAGGCGTTGGAGCAGATGATGCCGTACGAGGCGTGGTTCGGCAAGAAACCGAGCATGGATCATCTCCGAGCATTTGGCAGCCTAGCGCACATGCACGTGCCCAAGGAGAAGCAGCAGAAATGGGACGCAAAGAATGCACAAATGATGATGATTGGCTACGACATGGCAAGCAAGGCCTATCGCCTCTACGAGAGGGATACAGGCCACGTCATCATCTCTAGGGACGTCGTCTTCAACGAGAGCAACGTCATCGGCACCAACATTGTCTGTGAAGAGGTAGTAGAACCAGGAGCTGACGAGATAGTGGGAGCAGAAATCCTTCCTGACCCAGTCTCTCCCGATCCTTCCTCTACTGTGACAGTGGGAGAATCACTCTACTCTCCCATGTTCGATGCAGTACATACGGCAGCCTCATCGGTAGAAGTAGAGGAGGGAGATGTAGCATCACTAGTAGCAACAGTTGTACTAGCAGTATCGCGCCAGCCGCCCGCTAACGCTCCAGCACCAGGTCGCAGGTACCCTCTTAGGGTGCGTTACAAGCCATGTGAGTGCGGCCATTTTTGGATGCTGCAAAAACAAGAACAGATGAACGTCACAGTTGTTGCAGATTCAGATGAGGCAACATCATACAAGGAGGCCATGGCTGCACCGAATGCAGCAGATTGGGCACAAGCCGTGTAGTAGGAGATACCATCGTAGCTGGACAACGGCACGTGGGAGCTGACTGAGCGTCCACCTGGACGTCAAGTGATTAAGTGCAAGTGGGTGTTCAAGAAGAAACGTGGAGCAGATGGTAACGTGGAAAAGTACAAGGCAAGGTTCGTCGCCGAGGACTACTCGCAACAGGAGGGCATCGACTACACAGAAACTGTTGCCCCTGTTACAACATTTGCCTTTGTGCACACGCTCCTCTCTTATGCAGTAGCTGAGGACTTTGAGGTTCACCACATGGATGTCAAGACGGCATTCTTGAATGGTGACTTGGAGGAGGAGATCTACATGGAGCAGCCGGAGGGGTTCGTCATGGATGGCCAGGAGCACCTGGTTTGCAAGCTGCAGAAGTCGCTGTACGGCCTCAAGGAAGCGTCGCGTGCTTGGAACCAGAAGTTGGATGCGGCGTTGCAGTGCATGGGNGACTACACAGAAACTGTTGCCCCTGTTACAACATTTGCCTTTGTGCACACGCTCCTCTCTTATGCAGTAGCTGAGGACTTTGAGGTTCACCACATGGATGTCAAGACGGCATTCTTGAATGGTGACTTGGAGGAGGAGATCTACATGGAGCAGCCGGAGGGGTTCGTCATGGATGGCCAGGAGCACCTGGTTTGCAAGCTGCAGAAGTCGCTGTACGGCCTCAAGGAAGCGTCGCGTGCTTGGAACCAGAAGTTGGATGCGGCGTTGCAGTGCATGGGGTTTGAGCGCAGCGAGTTTGACTACAGCGTGTATCACTGGCAGCATGAGCATGAGATCCTCATCATCATTGTCTATGTGGATGACATGCTCCTCCTTTCCAACATGTCTGCACTGCAGGAGTTCAAGGAGGCCATGCAGGAGCGCTTGCTGATGTCTGATCTCGGGGAGGTGTCATACTTCCTCGGCATCCAGATAATGCGTGATTACAAATCACGCTCTCTCTCGCTATAGCAGAGTCGCTACATCAAGGACGTGCTGCAGCGATTCGGCATGGCAGAGGCCAAACCCATTGGCACGCCGCTGGAGACGCGGCAGTACCTCGTAAGCTTCATTGGAGAAGCAGATGCAACTGAGCGGCAGAAGTACGAGAGTGCCGTCGGCAGTCTCATGTACATGATGGTCACAACCAGGCCGGACCTCGCATAGGCTGTGAGCGTTGTGAGCCAGCACATGGCTAATTCCGGACCGGAGCACCAGAAGGCCTTTTAGCGGATCTTTTGCTACCTTGTTGGAACCATCAACGCCGGCATCACCTACAACGGCAACGATAATAGCATCATTGGCTACACAGATACAGATTGGGCTTCAAATCCTGAGACCCGCAAGTCCATCCCTGGACATGTCTTTCTCATGAATGGAGGTGCCATCAGTTGGTGCAGTAAGCGGCAGGTGGTCGTGGCCACCTTGAGCACAGAAGCTGAGTACGTCTCTCTAAACTTTAGAGCCAAGGAAGCTGTTTTGCTCCATCGTCTCATGGCGGAGATGAGTGGGAGTGTAGCAGTCCCAGTTCCTGTGCGCTTCGACAACCAGAGCGCAATCGCACTCGCCAAGAATCATGAGTACCATGCACGCACCAAGCACATTGACATCGCATATCACTTCATCAGGCACATGGTGCAGGACGGGTGCTATCAAGCTCGAGTTTACTCCAACCAGCAGACAGGTCACTGATTTCTGCACCAAGCCAATGACCCGTGAGAAGTAGCAGTTCTGCATGAAGGCATGTGGACTCAGCCTTCTCCGACTGTGGCAAAGTGGGAGATTGTTGGGAAAGGAGCCATTCAGCCCAGTTTCGGGTCTACAAGAGCAAGATCCAGGAAAGTACCAGATGCCAGCTCCAATCATTGATCGGACTTCACCATTGGAAAGATCAGGTGGCAAAATGTCTACGGTCCAAATTTGAGGCCGATTCAACGGTCGGATTGTGAGATATGAATTTTCGTAGTTTCCGGGGTCATCGACCACCGATATCCGGGTGACCATGGGCGATGGCTCCATGCCTTAGCCTGAGAAAAGAAAAAGGCAATAGATCTTAGGTCAAGACGTGATGGGAGAAATATCCAAAAAGGTCCTAGATTCTTGGGGTGCCTTGCCAGAATGTGCTGACTACGAAAAAGGTACCTCTCCTTACTTTTTAGGTGAGATGAGATCCTTGTGTGCTAGCCATGGATACATGGCGATTCTTCATGGGATTGTGGGTTATGTGACCACTAGGAGTGTGCCATGAGAGGATTTTCTAGCTCTCTAGGTTATGTGTAAGTGGTCAGCCTGATTGGTCGGCTGATTTCCTCCCTTGTGTGAGATTATGGACTCTAGTGTGTTAGCCTTAGCCACACCACTTAGCCTCCATGGCTAAGTGGTGTGGCTTGTGAGAGGGCTGACTTGCCCAAGCTCTAACTCTATATGTACTCCATCATTTTGAGTGATTCAATAACCATTCTTTAGCACAAGTGATGCCCTTCCATTCCCACATGCTCGCTGCTCCAAGAATCCTTGTCTCCTCTCGATCCAACATGGCGGGGCCATCAGTTGGTGTAGCAAGCAGCACGTTGTTGTGGCTACCTCAAGCACGCAAGCTGAGTACGTCTTGTTTAGCTTTGGTGCCAAGGAAGCAGTTTGGCTTCAGCGCCTTTATCGCGGAGATGAGTGGGAGTACATCAGTTTCACTTTCTGTGCGCATCGATAACCAAAGCGCAATCACACTCGCCAAGAATCCTGAGCACCATACACGCACGAAGCACATTGACATTGCATATCACTTCATCTGGCACATGGTGCAAGAGGATGCTATCAAGCTGGAATTCACTCCAACCAGCAACCAGGTTGCTCATTTTTTTACCAAGCCAGTGACCCGTGAGAAACAACAATTCTGCATGAAGGCATGTGGACTCAGCCCACTTTCACTACGGCAAAGTAGGAGATTGTTTGAAAAGAGGCCTTTGGTATAATTTAAGGTCCATAGGAGCAACTTTCAGGAAACTACAAGATGATTTTACGTATGGTTGATCCTTTATCTACATTGGAAAGAGTAGGTGGAAAATCGTCTATTGTCCAAGTTTCACGCCCATCCAATGGTCGGATTGGGAGATATGAATTTCTGAAGTTTTCGGGGTCATGGACCGCCGATGTCTGGCTGACCATGGGCGATGGCTCCATGCCTTAGCCTGAGGAAAGAAAAAGGCAAGAGGTCCAAGGTCAAGACCTGATGGGAGAAGTATCCAAAAGGTCCTAGATTCTTGGGTGCCTTGTCAAAGTGTGCTGACTTGGAAAAAGGTACCTCTCCATACTTCTTAGGTGAGGTGAGATCTTGGTGTGCTAGTCTTGGAGACATGGCAATTCTCCAGGGGATTATGGGTTATGTACCCACTAGGAGTTGCTCTGAGAGCATTTTCTAGCTCTCTAGGTCGTGTGTGAGTCTCACATGCCACACCACTTAGCCATGGAGGCTACGGCTCACACACTAGAGTACATAGTCTCACACAAGAGAGGAAATCAACCTAGCAATCAGGTTGACCACTCACACATGACCTAGAGAGGTAGAAACTGCCCTCATGGTACACTCATAATGGTCACATAACCCACAATCCCATAGAGAATCGCCATGTATCCATGGATAGCACTTAAGTATCTCATCATTCATAAAAAGTAAGGAGAGGTACCTTTTTCCTTGTTTGCATACTTTGATAAGGTAATCCAAGAATCTAGGACCCTTTTCGATGTTTTCCAATCTCGTCTTGACCCTGGACCTCTTGCCCTTTTTCTTTTCTAAAGCTTAGGCATGGAGCCATTGCCCATGGTCGCACAGACATCGGTAGTCTATGATCCCAGAAGCTTAAAAAATTCATATATCTCAATCCGACCGTTCGATCGGCCTGAAACTTGGACCATAGATGGTTTGCCACCTCAATTGTCTAGTGCTAAAGTTGAAGTGACAATAAGAGTAGGAATTTGGTAGTTTACTGGAACTTGCCCCTGTTGTCTTGAAACTGAGCCGGATGGCTCTTTTCTCAACAATCTCCCACTTTGCCGTAGTCAGAGTGGGCTGGGTTCCCATGCCTTCATGCAAAAGTGTTGTTTCTTATGGATCACTAACTTGGTGAAAAAATCAGCGACTTGCTTGTTGGTTGGAGTAGATTCCAGCTTGATAGCATCCTCCTGCACCATGTGTGTGATGAAGTGATATGCGATGTCAATGTGCTTGGTGTGTACATGGTGCTCAAGAGTTTTGGCAATTGTAATCGTGCTATGGTTGTCGATGCGAACTACTGCAACCCCACTTGTCTCCGCCCTGAGACTCTAGAGCCAAACTGCTTCCTTGGTTCCAAAGCTTAGAGAGATGTACTTTGCTTCCGTTCTTCAGGCGGCCACGACCTATTGTCGCTTGCTACACTAGTTGATGGCCCCGCCATTCATGAGGAACACATGTCCAAAGATGGACTCGCGATCCTTAGGGTTTGAAGCCCAACCTGCGTTTGTGTAGCTGATGATGCTGTTGTTGTTGCCATTGTAGGTGATGCCGATGTTTATGGTTCTAGCAAGGTAGCGGAAGATCCGCTTCACTACCTTCTGATACTCAGGTCCGGGATTTGTTATGTGCTGGCTCAAAGGATTCACAACTTGTGGGACGTCCAGCCTCGCTGCCACCATCAGGTACATGAGACTGCTGACGTCGATGTGGTACTTCTGCCGCTCAGCTGCATCTGCTTCTCCACTAAAACACATTAGGTACTGCTGCATCTCAAGTGGCGTGCCAATGGAGTTTGCCTCTGCCATGCTGAATCAATACGAGACATCCTTGACATAACTACTATACTAGAGCAAAAGAGAGTATGATTTACGGTCACGCGTGATCTGGATGCCTAGGAAGTATAACGCCTCCTCGAGATCAGACATGTGGAAGCGCTCCTACATGGCCTTCTTGAACTTTCACTATGCAGTCATGCTGTTGGAGATGGGGGACATGTCATCCACAAAGACAATGATCATGAGGATATCATGCCCATGCTCCCTACGATAGACACTATAGTCACCCTCGTTGCGCTTGAACCACATGCACTGGAGTACTGCATCCAATTTCTGGTTCCAAGCACGCGACTCTTGCTTGAGGTCAAAAAGACTTTTTGGTAGCTTGCAAACCAGGCACTCTTGGCCACCAATGACAAATCCCTCTTGCTGCTCCATGTAGATCTCCTCCTCCATGTTGCCGTTTAAGAATACCATCTTGACATCCATGTGGTGGATCTTGAAGTCCTTAGCTGCTGCATAAGAGAGGAGCATGCACATTGAGGCAAACTTTGCAATAGGAACAAAGGTTTTAGTGTAGTCAATGCCTTCCTACTGTGACTAGCATTTGGCGACGCATCTCGCCTTGTACTTTTCAAGGTTTCCATCTACACTTCATTACCTTGCGTCCAAGAGGACGCTATGTCAGCTCCCATGTATCGTTGTCGAGCTTCTATTGTATCACCTGTTGTATAGCTTGCGCCTAATTTGCTGCATTTACAGTAGTCATGACCTTATTCTAGGACGTTGGCTCATCTGAATCTGCTACAACTGCGACATTCATCTAGTCTGTTTTTTGTAGCATCAAGAAATGCCTGCGCTCATTAGGCCAGTAGCGCATCCTGAGAGGTTACCTACGACCTGGTGCCATGGCGTTAGCAGGGTGCTGGTGCGGTATCGCAGGTACAACTGCTGCAATTGGTGTTGTTGCATCTTTTTCCCTTCCTTCTGCCAATGAGGCCGTTTTATCTGCTACATCAGACATGGGAGAGGAGAGTGGTTCTCCCATTAACACATTAGAGGAAGGATCAGGATACTCTGGTTCAAGGTAGATATCTACTCCCACTGCCTTGTCAGTTGCTGGTCCTGTTGCTTCCTCACAATCAATGTTGGTGTCGATGACGTTGCTCTCGTTGAAGACGATATCCTTGGAAATGTTGACGTGGCTAGTATCCCTTTCGTAGAGGAGGTAGGCCTTGCTTGCCACGTCATAGCCAATCATCAGCATTTGTGCACTCTTTTCGTCCCATTTCTGTCGCTTCTCCTTGGGCACCTGTACGTGTGCCAAGCTACCAAATGCGTGAAGATGAACCACGCCTCATACAGTGTCATCTGGTCCAGGGCTTTGGTTGGATTGCGGTTTTTGATGTAGAGCGCAGCGCAGTGCTTACCGCTGTGACTCAGAAGTTGTAGGTCAGCCCAGCCAAGTGCAGCATGGAGCGCGCCGATTCAACAATGGTGCGGTTGGTGCATTCTACTTGACCATTTTGCTACGCCGAGTATGGCGTAGTGCGCTATGCCATGATACTAGTCCAAGAATTGCTTGCTCAGGTACTCTCAACCGCGATCGGTACGCAACGCCTTAATTTTCTTGCACGTCTGGTTCTCCACCATCCCCTTATACTCCTTGAACGTGTCAAATCACTTCTCATTGGAGGAAAGGAAGTGCACAGTAGTGTAACGGCTGAAATCATCAATGAAGCTGAGAAAATACCTAGAGCCTCCGAAGGTCAGGGTATGCATCAGGCCACACAAGTCTGTTTGGACCAGCTCCACCATCTCATTCGAATGCTCCCCTGCTCCAGAGAATGCCTCATGATGCCGCCTCTGCTCCATACAGATGATGAATAAGTGGTGCTCAAAGTCGGAGATGGTGGGAAAGTCACGCACCATGCAAGGCGCGCATACCGATGTGGCTTTACCGCACATGCCAGATTTTGCCATCTGTTGCCTGCACCACTACTACAAGACCCTACTCACGCACGATCTTGGTTTCCCCCAACACGCGGTACATGTTGCCTTCCTTCACCGACCTGGCCAATTCCTCTCTTGTTTCCTTTTTTGGGGATGTAGTCATAGTCGTCATCAAAGAAGACTCGTAGTCGAGTGTTGGTGAGACAGGACACTGAGGAAAGGTTCAACATAGCATCAGGTATATATAGCACACCATGGAACACTATCACTTCAATGCCACGCGGGGTCTCTTAAAACATCTCCACAATCCCCATCCCTTCAGTATACACCACCCGATCATCACCCAAAGCAATCGGTCATGGGGGGATGGAAAGCAACTACATAAACTGTCAACCTTCCTGAGGCGACGGTATAGAAAGCGTTTCCCGACACAATGGTTCCCGCCAACTGCTCTCGGTATTGCAACAAAGAGGTGATATTACCCTCATAGCCAAGGTTCCACACTAAGCAGTTCATAGGAATCACTTCCTTACACTGTTTCCTTAGCACCTGGTCACTTTTGCGCGAGGAGAAAACTATTAGGGCTTAGACCAACCAATGCTTCTTTAGTGTCTGCTTCTGGTGGACAACTTTGTTAGGAGTCTCAAAGGTAAGTAGTGTACTCAATGACAGGCAATTGACAGGTTCTTATAGTCGTAGAGCCAACCTCTAGTCTAGGCGCGCAACAGCTCCTTGGATGAGCCACTTTGGGGGAAATCTGGATTGCAAGGGAGAGTTTGTTGACCCGATATGCTCCTTGCCTATTGCTCACATTTAGACAGGCACTGGACAGACTAGGCATGCACTGCTCCCTTGGAGTAAGTCCCCTAAGTCTGGTCCAGATAGACAAGGCATGCACTACTCTTTTGGAGCAAGTCCCCTTGGTTTGAACTGGATAGTATAGCGAGCAAAGACTACTTAGGACAACTCCTTGTGGCTTAGACGTTCCAGAGTTAGTTAAAGGTGCACACCAAATGACTAGAACCGCGGTCCAGAACCACTGTTCCGATTCTCGGACAGGATCCGCGGTTTTTTTTTAGGTGCAGGAACCGAGATGGAACCGCGGTTCCACTCATCAAAGGCGAGGGGAGGGGGGTGGGGGGTAGGGCGGAAAATGGTAAAATATCCGGGTCGAGCCCCCGACCTGGTATTTGGCTAACCATCCTGTTGGCCAAATGCCTGCACCGCACCGTGTGCGTGCATCATGCACACACAGGGCATGCATTATGCATGCACAGGGAGCATGTTTAGATTTGCAAGCAGTGCCAGCGCATCCGTATACTGTCCTAGGCTATAGTAGCCGTCCATGGAAATCAGATCCCTGGCATGGCGCTGCCGGCGCATCACCTCGGATCCCCTTCGAGGTAATGCATTGGCATCTCAGTGTTGCATCAAATTGCCATATGATGAACGGATGGCAATCTGACGGACCAAAATCGTGATCAATGGCTGCCATATTGGCAGGCAAATGATGTGTGCTGCCCACCATTGATTCGACAGCTTGATCGTCGGCGATTATCAGGCTCCGGAATCAACGGTGACAATTGATTGTCATTAATCTTACGTAAAGTAACGTCGTTGGCATTGGAGAGGAGGAGTCCAAGCAGGGAGAGAGCTACACCGGACTTCCTTCTTCCGCGGTCGGACCGGGACTGGCACTGCTAGTCTGGGTCCAGGTCTGCACCGCCAGTCTCGTAGTGCGGCATTGCGGGTCCCTATCCGCTAGACGCGCAAGCCGCGTTCAGCCCCACACCGGACTCACTATGCGATTGAACCTACGCGTTGAGCTCTCTCAGCTCAACACTCAACGGGATTCCCCCGCAAGGATGAGACTGTGTTGAACATCTTAAAGGCAACTTGCCTTTGAGAGTCACTTCACCTCTCACTCAAAATGTCTTTCCAATGTTCTCCATTCGCTGCTGCCGACACCCTATGAACAATGGACTCCTCCCTTGCAATCCCTGTTGTTGAAAGAGGAAACATACCAACTAAGCATGTCGATGTGGAGGATGCCCGCAAGAAGTGGCCGAGTGTGGTGTGGCAGGTTTTTGAGCATGTTGTCATCAACGGGGAGTCACGAGCGGCATGCAGTCTGTGTCCACGGAAGAAAAACAGTCTGAAGGAGACCTACCTATGAACCAGAGCGCTACCAACGGCATGTGGAAGCACTTAAGCAAGATGTACAATGATAGATGGAAGGAATTGAACACACAGGAAGCGGCACAGAAGCTGACGACCGCAATCGCCACCGCCATGACAACCAAAAATATCGTGGAAGGCTCCAACTCCCTCTTGGCCCGCTCTTGTGCCGGCCTCAATATTGTTTTCAACAAGAAGTATTTCCTCAGTTGTGTGTGGAAACATGTCGTTGACGAAAATGTGTCTTTCCTGTCCATGGAGTCTAGGTAGCTGAAGCGTGCTTTCTTGCAATGCAACCCGCTTGCTGCTTTGCCCGGCCGGATGATGCTTGCACGCCTCATGAGGCTTTGTGCTGCTGCATTTTGGAAGCGTCTTATGACCATGCTTGCCGCTCTACAGAGCGGTTTCTCATTCACAACTGATGGATGGCAGTCCGATACGAACGTGAAATTTTGTTGAGTGACCACGTATTGGATCTCAAACTGAGAGATCGAGAGCATTGCCATTGCTTTTCCATCTCTCAATGACAGCGACACTGCTCAGAACGTGTTCAAGCTCTTTTCTGAGGCTTTACGGGAGTGGGGGTTGTGGGACAACATGTATGCCCTCACTATCGACAATGACTCCATCAATGATTTGATGGTAGACAACGTCCTTGTGCTGTAGAACGAGAAGTTTTGCCAAGGCAAGCCACATTCGGTGCATGGGCCATTTAATGAACCTTGATTTTCAAGATCTCCTTGACAAGAGCTCCTTGCAGGAGCACTTGCGGACAACACGTGACATCTGCACCTTCGTGACGTGCAGTACAAAGCGGGAGGCGTTGCTTGAGGCCGCATGCAAAGCCGCCAACGTGCAGTACCTGGTGCTGCATGTAGATACCCCAACAAGGTGAAAAAGCACCCTTGACATGTGCACCAAGGTGGTGAACATCAAGGGTGTGTTGGAACCATTGCTGACCATGAAAGTCTCGCAGCTGAAGGATTGTGAGAACGGATGGGAGCTTTTGGCCCTAGTCACCGCTATCCTAAAGCCATTCAAAGGCTTCACACATGACATGAGTGGCCAACAGTACCCGATACTGTCGCTCGTCATCCCATTCTTCACGGTGATTCTCGGCAAGATACACCAGTGGCAGGTGAAAGTGGGGGTCCCCAAGAAGAAGGTGCAGCTGAAGAAGGATCCCAATGCAACCAAGCGGCTTCTTATGGAGCTTGAGCCCAGCTTCAAGGTGGTGGTGGACAAGGTGCCTTGGTGTGTTGGTGTAATGGTGCAACGGTGCAATGGTGCAGGTGCATGTGCAGGTGCAGGTGCAAGTGTAGGTACAATCCAGGTGCAGGTACNCTGTCGCTCGTCATCCCATTCTTCACGGTGATTCTCGGCAAGATACACCAGTGGCAGGTGAAAGTGGGGGTCCCCAAGAAGAAGGTGCAGCTGAAGAAGGATCCCAATGCAACCAAGCGGCTTCTTATGGAGCTTGAGCCCAGCTTCAAGGTGGTGGTGGACAAGGTGCCTTGGTGTGTTGGTGTAATGGTGCAACGGTGCAATGGTGCAGGTGCATGTGCAGGTGCAGGTGCAAGTGTAGGTACAATCCAGGTGCAGGTACAATGTAGGTGCAAGTGTAGGTGAAGGTGCAGGTGCAAGTGCAGTTGTGTAGGTGTAGGTGTAAGTGTAGGTGCAGGTGCAAGTGCATGTGTAGGTGCAGGTGCAATGCAGGTGTGCAGTGCAAGTGTGCAGGTGCAGGTGCATGTTTAGGTGCACTACAGGTGCAAGTGCAAGTGCAATGCAGGTGTGTAGTGCAAGTGTGTACGTGCAGGTGCAGTTACAGGTGCAGAGCAGGTACATGTGCAATGTTGGTTTGCAGTGCACGTGTACAGGTGCATGTGCAGGTGCAGGTGTAGCGAAGGTGCAGGTGTACGTGCAAGTGCAATGTAGGTGTGTAGGTGTAGGAGTAGTGGAAATGCAGGTGCAGGTGCAGGTGATATGATGCAATGGTGTAAGTGCAGGTACAGGTGCAATGTAGGTGCAATGCAGGTGTGCAAATGTAGGTACAGGTGCTGTGCAGGTGCACGTGCAGGTGCATGATCAATGCAGGTGTAATAGAGGTGCAGGTGCAGGTGCAAGTGCAGGTACAGGTGCAATGTAGGTGCAATGCAGGTGTGCAAATGTAGGTACAGGTGCTGTGCAGGTGCACGTGCAGGTGCATGATCAATGCAGGTGTAATAGAGGTGCAGGTGCAGGTGCTTATGCATGTGCAAACTCAGGTGCAGGTACTCGTGTAGGTGTAGGTGCATGCGTATGTGCAATGGTGCAATACAAGTGCAGGTGCAGGTGCAATGGTGCAATGGTGCAAAGGTGGAATGGTGCAATGGTGCAATGGTGCAATGGTGCAATGGTGCAATGGTGTAATGCAGGTAAAGATGCAATGCAGGTGCAATACAGGTACAGAGGTGTGCAGGTCCAGGGGCAGGTGTTGTACAGGTGCAGGTACAGGTGCAGGTGTAGGTACAATACAGGTACATGCAGTTGCTTTTGCAGGTGCACGTGCAGGTGCAGGTGCAGGTCCAGGTGCAGGTGCAAGTGCAGGTGTAGGTACAGGTGCAGGTGCAGGTGCAGGTGCAGGTGGAGGTGCAGGTGTAGATGTAGGTGCAGGTGTAGGCGCAAGTGTAGGTGTAGGTGCAGGTGTAGGTACAGGTGCAGGTGCAGGTGCAGGTGCAACCGCAAGTGCAGGTACAGGTACAAGTGCAGGTGCAGGTGCAAGTACAATGTATGTGTGGAAGTATAGGAGCAGTGGAGGTGTAGTGGAGGTGTAGGTGGAGGGGATATGATGCAATGGTGCAGGTGTATATACAATGGTGCACGTGCATCTGTAATGGTGCAGGTGCATGTGTAATGGTGTAGGTGCATATGTAGTGGTGTAGATGCATGTGTGCTTTTCTTATGCTTTCACATGCTGTTCTGTCCATGCAAGTGGAGAAGTACATTCAAAAGTTGACTATCTGACCCGTGGTAACGGTAGTAGACCTTCGATTCCACTTTCGCTTCTTCAAGAGGGTTCACAAACTTATGGGCATTTGCAGTTCATTGGAGTTGGAGGTGAAAATTGTGGAGGAGTTGAAGTAGTACAACCTACATGTACTGGAGCGTCGTCGTGCGGAACAAGCAGCTGCAGCAGCAACAGCCAAAGCAGCTCTGGTGGTGGCTGCAACTTCTACAACGACCATCGAAGATAAAGGTGGCAGTGCAGCGCCTGAAAGTGTCGTGAGTGCACCTGCCGCCTCTGTTACATCCACGTTGAACCTCTCGAGGCCGGCTGCTACCACAAAGAAGGGCAGGCAGACACGCTTGAAGAACTCAATGGTTGAGGCAGCACTCGAAGATGCCATGGGAGAGCTTTTTGAAGAGCCGGAGCGGACCTCATCTCACAGGCAGTCAGACTCCCTCAAGCTCAAGGTTGAAGACTGGAAGAAGGAAAACCGTCTTGCTCGTTGAGATGATATCCTCCACTACCTTCGCTACAATGCTATCAGATTGTTGACATTTGCACTCATCGCCGTTGACCTGGTTCCTGTGCCTGCCACCAACACTCGGAGTGAACGCATGTTCAGTCTTGGTGGACGTCTCGTCACAGAAATCCGTTACTCCTCTATAGACATGACTATCCATGATGTGCTAACCTTGAAGACCTGGATCAATGATCTCGTGCTTGTTGACTTTTTTTTTCTCCCAATGGCACAGTTGCTCCAGAATTGCATGAAGTAGAGAACACGGAGAAGGCAAAGCGACGGGCAACTCGGCGTCGTGGAGTGCGTAACCTGACTACGCCGGCATTGGCAACAGCAGAAGGTAGTAGCAGCGATGAGGAGGATGAGGAGGGAGATGCTGTAACTGACACCTTGTAGAATTTCAGTTTCAACGACGATGATGATGTTGTAGAGATGTCGTAGGAGTAGTTCTCCTTAGGTGTAGAATAGTGTACTGATTTCCTGTGACACTTTCGCATTGAAGACCATTGTTTGCATGTCTTTCTGATAGATGGACAGTGGGGTAGGGGCAGGTTGCCATGGCCCCGCCCCAATCAACAATTTGAAATGGTTCATCTTTGTCCACTGCTGCGTTTGTACTATGATTACATCAAATACGTTTCAAGCATACATTCTCTTTCCACCATGTTTTCAATACCTTACTTGTGTTTCTTGTACAATAATGGTGCTTCAATGAATGTAGTCCAACATCACACAGAAGTAGCATTGATTGATTTTGAAGTGGGTACATTGAACAACTGCCCTTGAACATTGCAAGTAGAAATCTGGGCCGCATGTAGCAGTTTTGACATGTCATGAGAAGAATAATGGAGGTCCGGTAGTGCTAAAATCATGGAGGGTAAGCCTATGGACTGTTCAATTCGAACACAAAGAACCGCAAATCATGTGCATACAGATTCGCCATTCCTTGGTCAGAGGAACCGCAAACCGTACTTCAATGGAACCGTGAGTATACTATGGTCAGAACCACGAATCTCGGGAACTGTGGTTCCCGTCCAAGAACTACGGTTCCGGTTCTAAAGTTCTACGGACTCGCAAACCCGAATCTGTTCTCATAATTGCGGTTCTAGCATGGTGTACACCCTTAGAGTTAGTCTCTGGAGCGAGAGGTCACTGGGTCAAATCCCAGCTCATTGACTGAAAGGGGGACGCAAAGGTTCTAAGAGACATCTTAGAACATTGCACGGCCCTTCGTGGTGGCTGGTGCCACTTGGCGGTCATAGGGAGCGCCATGTAGGTAGGGGTTGAGATGGAGTCCAGATTGCTTCCAAAATGGCTCATCCAAGGAGCCATTGTGCGCCTAGTCCTAAAGACTGACTCGAGGACTATAAGAACCTGTCAGTTGCCTATCATTGAGGATTGCTCTTATCTTTGAGACTCCTAACATCGTTGTCGACCAAAGGCAGACACTAAAGAAGCATTGGTTGATCTAAGAAACAAGAGTTCGCTCATCGTGCAAAAGTGACCAGGTGCTAAGGACAGAGTGCAAGGAAGTGATTCCTATGAAGTGCTCAGTATGGAACCTTGGCTCTGAGAGTGACATAATCTCTTGGTTGCAATACCAAGACCGGTCAGTGGGAACCATTGTGTTTGAACCTGTTTTCTAGACCGTCGCCTCGGGTAGATTGACAAAGGGTTATGGGTCCACACAGACTAGTTGTAAGGCATGCTTCTGTGGATTCTCTTGCCCTCTTTGTCTTGCATGGTAAATCAGCTCCATCAGCTCCATCTACTCCTTCTGCTCCATTAGCTCCAACGGCAGGTGCTGGCACTTAGGAAACAAGGGCCAAGGAGAAGCTATGCCCTTAAAGGTACGACCCTTGGACCTTAACCAAAATAAGCTCTGCCCTTAGAGGTACGACCTGGATTTGCTAGTGTGCGTTCTTCTCTGTTTGTAGGTGATCAACGGCTAAGAGACAAGAAACAGATCTGTACCTTCTAAAACGGTAGCAGACAATAGCCTATATCATCCTACATCAGCCTCAACAAAGCAAAGAAGCAGAGAAGCAAAGAAGTAGAGAAGTAGAGAAGCAGTATGACAACAGCTACAACTCTCACTCTTGAGCAGATCAACGGTGGGATGTCAAAGTTCACAAGGATAGGTTTTCCCTTGTGGAAATGGCAATTCGAGATTATCATGAGGGTTCATGGCTACTTGAAGATGTTCCTTGGAGATAAGGTTGAACCTTTTGAAAACAGATACTCCATATGAAGCGTGTAATGTCAAAAATGACGTGGCGCTTACGATTCTTGTGACATCAGTGTATGAGTGAGCTGTTGGGAAAGGAGGCATCCGGCTCAGTTTGAGGTCTACAGGAGCAAGTTTTAGGAAAGTACCAGATGCCTACTCCGATCATCAATTCAACTTCTTCATTTGAAACATGACGTTGCAAAATGTCTACGGTCTAATTTTTGAAGTTTTCGGGATCATCGACCGCCGGTATATGGGTGACCATGGGCGATGGCTCCATGCCTTAGCCTGAGAAAAGAAAAAGGAAAGAGATCCAGGTTCTAGACCTGATGGGAGAAATATCCAAAAAGGTCATAGATTATTGGATTGCCTTATCAAAGTGTACTGACTACGAAAAAGGTATCTCTCCTTACCTTTTAGGTGAGGTGAGATCCTTGTGTACTAGCCATGGACACATGGCGATTCTCTATGTGATTGTGGATTATGTGACCAGTAGGAGTGTTCGATGAGAGCATTTTTAGCTCTGTACGTCGTGTGTGAGTGGTCAGCCTGATTGCTAGGCTGGTTTCCTCTCTTGTGTGAGATTATAGACTCTAGTATGTGAGCCTTAGCCTCCATGGCTAAGTGGTGTGGCTTGTGAGAGAGTTGACTTGCCGAAAGCTCTAGCTCTATATGTACTCCATCATTTTGAGTGATTAAACAACCATTCTTTAGTGATGCCCTTCTAGTTTGAACAACAGCATGTCTACCTCCAAGGAATCACACATGCATCAAAGGCTTATGAGAAGCTTGCACGTACACCAATCAATGGCTCTCACAAATTGCATCTTCATCCTTCAAAAGCTAATTTTGATGAGGGTGAGCGAGGGAGAGTCGATTCCCGACTTCCTATTGAAGTTGAAGGATTGCTCAGCAAGTGACCCAAATGAACAGGGAAATCGACACCAACATGGAGGGCATGATCCTCCTCATGGCACTATCTAAAAGCTGGGGATCTCTAATCACCGTTTTGGGCGGTTGGAAGGAGGAGGATTTGTCTTATGAGGAAGTGCCCGAGTACGCGCGCAATGAGGCCATGCGTCGAAGTGGTAGTGAGGCTAACATTTCAGCCTATGCAGCGTAGTATGGTGGTCGTAGTATGGTGGTCATGGCAACAACTCCTCTTCTGGTCATAGCGGCAATGGAAGCGTTGGCGGTGAAGGAAAAGGCAATGGCGGCGTTGGAAAGAGTTCAAAGCATCGTGGGAAGTGCCATAACTCTGGCAAGCTTGGACAATTGGCACAGGAGTGCAGGGCTCCCAAGAAGGAAGACGGAGATCATGGTGGTAAATATGAAGGTAAAGAAAAGAGTACGAAGGAGTTGATAAAGTTGATGGTTGAGAATATGGTTCTAACCAAGAGAACTACACAGCTCAAGCATGGAGCCTACGGGCTCGACTCTGGCACAAACCACCACTCTCAAAAGGAGAAAGATGGGTTCATCCCCATTGGGGACACTGAACGTCACTTCAGGTGTGCCAACGACAGCCTTGTCCATGCGCATGTCGAGGGAGATAAGTTGATCAGCATCAACGTGATCGGTATTGAAAAAGACTTGAAGCTAGAGAACATTGTGTACACGCCGTCTTTTGCGGAAAACCTTTTGTCAGTGTCCAAAATCACAGACCAGGACATGATAGTCGTCTTCACAGAGGAACAGGCCGTGATTGTCAAGAACAAGGACATCATCTCCTATCCCAAGGAGAGTCTTGTCGCACAAGTCCCAAGAGTTAATGGGCTCTACGTGTTGCAAACCAAACACCTTAGGAGTAAAAATGAGGGATATGCAGCGGTTAAGGAGCCCAAGTCTCAAAAGCTTGATGATGCACCACAAGCTGTCACCATGGCGGCGAACTCCACCAAAGACAGAGATGCGAAGCTGTGGCACAAACGGTTCGGCCATGTGGCAAACAGCTGAAGCTAACAGATCATGAAGTGGCTGATGGATAGAGGGATGTAAGGCCAAGGATAAGGGAAAGTACAAGAAGTTGTTTGAGCCATGCCTCCAAGGCACGGTAAAAAGAAAGCCCTTTGAGCGTAAAAGGCAACGTGCGATAGCAACCTTGGACCTGATTCACTTTGATGTGTGCGGACTATTTAGTACTCCTTTGAACGGCAACAACAAGTATTTCTTGACCTTCATCGATGACCACGGTCAGAAGATTTGATTCTATTTCCTCAAGACAAAGGGAGAGATGAAGAAGAACCTGCAAGAGTTTGTCGCCATGGGTCTTGGTAGACAAGCCTCCAAATGCGCACGTGGTGGGGACAAAGTCGGTACTCTAGAAAACGTTCAAGCAGGATGGTATTGTCGACAAGTACAAGGCAAGAGTTGTGGCGAAGGGTACAAGGAGACCTTTGCGCCTGTTGTCACCTTTGCCTCCATCAAATCCATGTTGTACATCGCTGCTGCAAATGATGAGGAGGTCCACCATATGGGCGTCAAGACAGCTTTCCTCTACGGGAAGCTAGGTAAAGAAGTGCTGATGGAAGTACTCGAGGGAATGAGAGCTCCCTATGGCAAGGTTTGCAAACTCGACAAAGGACTCTAGAGGCTGAAACATGCCCCAAGAATGTCGTACAAGGAGATGGACGGCTTCATGGCCGGGCTCACCTTCACGCACTACCAAAATGACCTTAATGTCCCTGTGCGGGAAGATGAGCAAGACTTGATGTTGCTTGCACTGTACGTGGTTGACCTGATCATCTGTTCGTCGTCAGTTGAGTTGTTGAACAAGCTAAAAACAGATCTCAGCAATATGTTCAAGATGTGTCTCTTTGACTTCTCCCTCAAGATAGCCGTCCACTGTAATCAAGTAGGAGGCACCATCGAGCAGATGAAGACCAAGTACATCATAGAGGTCCTCAAGTGTTACAGCATGGAGAAGTGCAAGCCCATCAGACACCCATGACAACAGACATCCAGCTCTCCTCCCTCATGAGCCCTAGTAGGGAAGGAGAACAACATGAGATAGAGAACATTCCCTACTAGTATGCTATAGGGAGCCTCATGTATGCCATGGAAGGAACACGCACTCACATTTTCTATGCTCTGGGATAGCCTATCCAGGGCTACAATACTGGCAAGCAGTCAAGAGCATCATGCGGCATTCAGAAAAGATACGACACATGGGAATACATTGGAGGCCAAGAAGGATCTGACCCACTACGGCTTGTGTGCTACCCAGACGCCGAGTCGGGAGGAACAATCGATGACAAAATGTCCACCTCGGGCTTTGTGTACCTCTTGAACGGTGATGCAATCTCTTGGACAAGCAGAAAGCAAGACTGTGTCTCCTTCTCTACCTCTGAGACAAAACACATCGCTCTGTCAGAAGCATGCAAGGAGACATAGTGGCTACGCTGTTTGCTTGCCAAGATGAAAGTGCCACAAACAGAAGCAACAGAGGTTTGCATCGACAACAAGAGTGCCCTTAAAATGGCATAGGATGATTTCATCTCCTGGATACAAGCACATCGACATCAGGTACCACTTCTCACGCAACCTGGTCACAAAGGAGATCATGGACCTGGAATACGTGGGGACCAAGAAGATACTCACAGATTATATGACAAAGGCGCTTGGCAGCAAATTGCACTTTACTAGTACTCGAGGCATCGGTATGGTCAACGCAGCGGACGAAGATTGAGGCCAAGACTGTTGGAGGGAGGAGATTTCTCATAGCTAATAGACAGAGGTGCAAGGAAGAGTTTGTTGACCTCATATGCTCCTTGTCCATCACTTACATCTGGACACGCACACGACGACCAGGCATGCATTGCTCCTTTGGAGTATAGCCAGTTAACACTACCTAGGACAACTTGTCAACCTGTTTGAGGAGACCGTCTAGAAAACGGGTCCGACACAATGGTTCCCACGTCCCGCTCTTGGTATTGCAACCAAGAGGTGATATCACCCTCAGAGTCAAGGTTCCACACTGAGAANTTTATAGGAATCACTTCCTTGCATAGTGTCCTAAGCACCTCGGCACTTTTGCAAAACAAGCAAACTCCCGGGGGTTATACCCACGAATGTTTCTTTAGTGTGTGCCTCTGATAGACAACTCTGGTAGGAGTCTCAAAAGTACGCACTGTACTCAATGACAGGCAATTGACAGGTTCTTATAGTCCTTGAGCAATCTCTAGCCTAGGCGCGTAGTGGCTCCTTGTATGAGCCACTTTGGAGGCATTCTGGATTGAATCATCCCCCCTCCCTAGATGCCACTCTCTGTGACCGCCAAGTGGCGCCAACTAGTAGGAAAGACCTTGGAATGTTCTAAGGTGTCTCTTAGAACCTTCTTCTCCCCTTTTTGGTGAGAACGAAAATTAGTCACTAGGCTCTGATTTGACCCAGTGACCTCTCGCTCTAAATACTGACTGTGGAACGTCTAAGCCACAAAGAGTTGTCCTAGGTAGTGTTTTCTTGCTATACAATCTAGTTTTGACCAAAGAGAATTGCTCTGAAAGAGCACTATGTACCTTGTCTATGTGGACCGGACATGAGGGACTTACTCGAAGGGATTAGTGCATGCCTAGTACGTCCTGTACCTGTCAAAATGTTAGCCATGGACAAGAAGCATATCAGGTCAACAAACTCTCTCTTGCACCTCTGTCCATTAGCTGTGAGATATCTCCTCTCTCCAATAGTCTTGGCCTTAGTCTTTGTCCGCTGCGTTGACCATACCGATACCTTTAGTACCTACAAAATGCATTTTGCTGTTAAGCGCATTTGTCATATAATCTACGAGCATCTTCCTGGTCTCTATGTACTCAAGGTCCATGATCTCCTTTGCAACCAGGTCGCGTGAGTAGTGGTACCTGCTGTCGATGTACTTGGTCTGTAGGGAGATGAAATCATCCTGTGCTATTTTCATGGCAATCTTCTTGTCAATGTGGACTTCTGTTGCTTCCATTTGTGGAACTTTCATCTCGGCAAGCAAACAGCGTAACCATTGTGTCTCCTTGCATGCTTATGACAGAGCAATGTACTCTGCCTCAATCGTAGAGAGGGAGACACGGTCTTACTTTCTGTTTGCCTAAGACACTGCTCCACCGTTCAAGAGGGACACAAAGCCTGAGGTGGACGTTGTGTCATCGTTTCTTCCTCCCTAGTCGGCATCTGTGTAGCACACTAGCCGTAGCGGATCAGATCCTCCTTGGCCACCAAACTGAAGTCCCATATGTCGTGTCTTCTATAGAAAGCGCATGCTGCGCTTGACTGCTTGCCAGTGCTGTGGCCTTGGATTGGCCAAAAACCTTCTCATTTGTCCCAAACCATAGCAAATCACTGGGCATGTTCCTACCATGGCATACATGATTCTACAAACAGCAGACTTGTAGGGAATGTTCTCCATTTCAAGCAATTCTTGTTGACCTGATATGGTCCTTGTCCATGACTGTATTTGGACAGGTATGTTGGATCTGGACGAGAGAGGGAGCCTTCGAGCAGCGAGCATGTGTGATTGGATGGGCATCACTTGTGCTGAAGAATGGTTTTTCAATCACTCAAAATGATGGAGTACATATAGAGCTAGAACTTGGGAAAGTCAGCCCTCTCACAAGCCAGACCATTAGCCATGGAGGCTAAGGCTCACACACTAGAGTCCATTATCTCACACAAGGGAGGAAATCAGCTCAGCAATCAGGCTGACCACTCACACACGACCTAGAGAGCTAGAGAATGCTCTCATGGCACACTCCTAGTGGTCACATAACCCAAAAACCCATGGAGAATCGCCATGTGTCCATGGCTAGCACACAAGGATCTCACCTCACCTAAAAAGTAAGGAGAGGTACCTTTATCCTAGTCAGCACACTCTGACAAGGCAATCTTAAGACCAAGGACCTTCTTGGATATTTCTCCCATCAGGTCTTGACCCTGGACCTCTTGCCTTTTTCTTTTCTCAGGCTAAGGCATGGAGCCACCACCCATGCCCACCCAGACATTGACGGTCCATGACCCCCGAAACTTCGAAAATTCATATCTCCCAATCCGACCGTTGGATCGGCCTCAAACTTAAACCGTACACATTTTGGCACCTGATCTTTCCAATGCTGAAGTCGGATCGACAATCGGAGCAGGCATCTGGTACCTTCATGGAACTTGCTCCTGTGGACCTGAAACTGAGCTGGATGGCTCCTTTCCTAACAAGGTACAGGATGGACTAGGCATGCACTGCTCCCTTGGAATAAGTCCCCTAAGTCTGGTCCAGATAGACAAGGCATGCACTGCTCCTTTGGAGCAAGTCCCCTTGGTCTAATCTGGATAGTATAGCCAGCAAATACTACCTGGGACAACTCCTTGTGGCTTAGACGTTCCAGAGTTAGTCTCTGGAGTGAGAGGTCACTGGGTCAAATCCCAACCCGGTGACTAATTTCCTTTGTGACCAAAAGGGGGACATGAAGGTTCTAGGAGACATCTTAGAACATTCCAAGGTCCTTCCTAGTGGCTGGCGCTATTTGGCAGTCACATGAGCGCCATGTAGGCACGGGGAATGACGCAATCCAAATTGCCCCGAAAGTGGCTCATCCAAGGAGCCACTGCGCGCCTAGGCTAGAGGCTGGCTCTAGGACTATAAGAACCTGTCAGTTGCCTGTCCTTGAGTACCGTTCTTACCTTTGAAACTCCTCACAGAGTTGTCCACCAGAGGCAGACACTAAAGAAGCATTGGTTGGTCTAAGCCCCAGGAGTTCGCTCCTTGTGCGAAAGTGACCAAGTGCTAAGGACAGAGTACAAGGAAGTGATTCCTATGAATTGCTCAGTGTGGAACCTTGGCTCTGAGGGTGATATCATCTCTTGGTTGCAATACCAAGAGCGGTCGGCGGGAACCATTGTGTCAGAACCCGTTTTCAAGACCGTCATCTCAGGCAAGTTGACAAAGGGTTCTGGGCTCACACGGACTAGTTGTAAGGCACGCTTTTGCACACTCTCTTGCCCTCTTTGTCTTGCAACGCGCATCAGCTCCATCTGCTCCATCAGCTCCATCTGCTCCATCAGCTCCAACGGCGGTTGCTGGCACTTAGCGAACAAGGGCCAAGGATAAGCTCTATTCTTGGGGTATGACCCTTTGGCCCTAACCAGGATAAGCTCTACCCTTGGAGGCACGACCCTGGGTTCGCTAGTGTGCATTCTCCTCTGTTTGCACGTGATCAACAGCTAAGGGGAAAGCGACAGATCGACACCTTCTAAACTGGTAGGAAACAACAGCCTACATCAACCTATATCAGCAAAGCAGAGAAGCAAAGAAGTAGTATGACGACACCACGACGCTCACTCTCGAGGAGGTTAATCGTGGGATGTCGAAGTTCACAGGGTTTGGTTTTTCCTTGTGGAGATGGCTATTTCAGATTGTCATGAGGGTGCGTGGCTACTTGAAGATGTTCCTTGGAGAAGAGGTCGAAACTCCAAAAACAGATCCTGGATATGAAGTGTGGAGTGTCAAAAATGACATGGCACTTGCGATTCTTGTGACATCAGTGCATGAGTCACAGCATGTCCAACTCCAAGGTATCACACATGCATCAAAGGCTTATGAGAAGCTTGAACGTATACACCAATCAACGGCTCTCACAAATTGCCTCTTCATCCTACAAAAGCTGATTTCGTAAAAGGTGAGCGAGGGAGAGAGGATTTCGGACTTCCTGTCTCAGTTTCAGGGATTAGTGCAGCAAGTGATCCAAATGAACTGGGAAATCGACACCAACATGCAGGCCATGATCCTCCTCATGGCGCTACCTGAAAGCTGGGGTCCTCTGATCACTGTCTTTGGAAGTTGGAAGGAGGAGGATTTGACATATGAGGCAGTGCCCGAGTACATGCGTAACGAGGCCATGCGTCGCAGCGGTAATGAGGCTAACATTTCAGCCTATGTTACACAATACGGTGGTCGTGGCAACAACTCCTCTTCTGGTGAAGGCAGTAGCAGAAACGGTGGCGGTGGAGGGAAAGGCAATGGTGGCGGTGGAAAGAGTTCAAAGCGTCCTGGGAAGTGCCATAACTGTGGCGAGCCCGGGCATTGGGCACGGGAGTGTAGGGCTCCGAAGAAGGAAGACAGAGATCATGGTAGTAGAAATGAGGACCAAGGAAGCGGCACTGCTCAAGCATGGAGCCTACGGCCTGGACTCTGGCAGGATCCACCACTCTTCAAGGGAGAAGGATGGGTTTATCTCCACTGGGGACACTGAATGTTGCTTCAAGATAAGCAGATCAACATCAATGTGAACGGTGCTGAAAAAGACTTCAAGCTGGAGAACGTCGTCTACATGCCGTCTTTTTTGGCAAACCTCTTGTTACTGTCCAAAATCACGGGCCACAACATGACGGTCGTCTTCATGGAGGAGGAGGCCATGATTATCAAGAACAAGGACATCAAGATCTCCTATCCCAAGGAGAGTCTATTCTTACAAGTGCCAAGAGTAGATGGGCTCTACGTGCTCCAGACCAAAACCCTTGAAACTACAAATGAGGGATATGCAGCGGTTGAAGAGTCCAAGTCTCCAAAGCCTGATGTTGCACCACAAGCCGTCACCATGGCGGCCAACACCACCGACACACATGCTCAACCGTGGCACAGGCGGTTTGCCCATGTGGCCGACAGCACACTGCAACCTATGCAGCAGCACGAAGTGGTTCATGGGATGGAGGGATGCAAGGCCAAGGAGGAGGGATAGTGCAAGAAGTTGTGTGAGCCATGCCTTCAAGGCAAGGCAAAAAGAAAGCCCTTTGAGCGTAATGGGCAACGTGCGGCAGCAATCTTGGACTTGATTCACTCTGATATGTGCGGACCATTCCGCACCCCTTCAAACGGCGGCAGCAAGTATTTCTTGACCTTCATCTATGACCACAATCGCAAGATGTGGATCTACTTCCTCAAGACAAAGGGAGAGGTCAACAAGGAGTTGCAAGAGTTTGTCGCGATGGTAGAGCGACAAACAAGCAAAAAGGTCAAGGTACTATGCATAGACAACAGTGGTGAGTACGAGGCGTGCAAAGGTTGGTTGAGCCAACACGGCATCAACCACCAGACCACCACGCCTTATACCCCCCAAAGCAATGGCGTTGCCGAGTGGATGAACCAGACTATCCTCGGCATGACGCGAAGTATGCTCTTCGGCGCCAAACTCCCACATCGCTTCTGGGCTGAGGCTGCAAGAACTGCTTGCTACCTTGTGAATCTCACTCCGGCAGCCACGCTTGGAAGGCGTGGTAAGAAGCAGCAAGAGAAGCAGCTTAGGACGCCAGAGGAGGCTTGGTTAAGGAAGAAGCCAGATGTCTCACACTTGAGGGTTTTTCGGTGTACTGCATGGGTAAAGGTCCAAGCAGCAGAAGGAAGTGGCAAGCTGGATGCATGTGCTCGTAAATGTGTAATGGTCGGATACGACACTGCAAACAAGGCGTGAAGGCTGTGGGACCAAGCGGCTGGAAAGCTTATCAAGAGCCAAGATGTCAAGTTTGATGAAGGGACGCTTGGCAAGGGAGACTCGCTCGATCTTGTCCATGCTCCAAAATCAGGAGAGTGGGTTGTGTTGCTCGAGTCAGGTGATGAGGCACCAGAAAACTGGCAGATGGTGCTAGTGAAGAATGGTGCTCCAAGGAGAGTGGTTGTGCAGGCTGACACAGCGACGGACTGTGACACTAAGTCTGAGTCGTCCTAGGCCTTTGAGTCAAACTCAGAGGCCGGTGGTTCTTCCTTAAACAACGGATCACTGGCAGCACAGGAGCAACAAAAGCAACTAAGCATTGAAGCACCACCAGCAACACTCCGACGAACAACGTGTTGGGAAAGGAGCCATTCGGCTTAGTTTCAGGTCCACAGGAGCAAGTTCCAGAAAACTACCAGATGCCTGCTTTGATCGTCAATCCAAATTCACCTGTGCAAAGATGAGGTGGCAAAATGCCTACGGTGTATCTTTGAGGCCAATCCAACGGTCGGATTGGGAGATATGAATTTTCAAAGTTTTCGGGGTCATTGACCACCCATATCCGTGTGACCATGGGCGATAGCTCCATGCCTTAGCCTGAGAAAAGAAAATGGCAAGAGGTCCAGGGTCAAGACCTGATGGGAGAAATATCAAAAAAGGTCCTAGATTCTTGGGATGCCTTGTCAGAGTGTGTTGACAAGGAAAAGGGTACCTTTCCTTGCTTTTTGGGTGAGGTGAGATCCATGTGTGCTAGCCATGGACACATGGCAATTCTCCATAAGATTGTGGGTTATGTGACCACAAGGAGTGTGCCATGATAGCATTTTATAGCTCTCTAGGTCGTGTGTGAGTGGTCAGCTTGATTGCTAGGCTGATTTCCTCCCTTGTGTGAGATCATAGACTCTAGTGTGTGAGCCTTAGCCTCCATGGCTAAGTGGTGTGGCTTGTGAGAGGCCTGACTCGCCTAAGCTCTAGGTCAATATGTACTCCATCATTTGAGTGATTCAAAAACCAATCTTCAGTACAAGTGATGCCCTTACAGTCCCACGTGTTTGCTGCTCCAAGGCTCCCTCTCTCCTCCAGTTCCAACACTTGGTATCAGAGCCAAGTTCTTCTACTTTGAGAGTGACGGGTTGGGATGAACCCTTCATCAAATTGAACGAGCGACCACTGGATCTTCAAGTTCAAGAGATATGGTTTCTGAACAAGCCCATGAATGCAAAGATCCAACAGTCGGATTGAGAGTTATGCCCAAAACCAGGTCGGCCAGGGCTACACTCTTCTCTCTGAGTAAGACAGTCGCCTTGTGATGATCATAGCTCTCTCGTTTCTTTGTCAAATTAAAAAGAGCATATCTCTGAAAATCCCCTGTTGATGACTCTGTTTTAAGGGTCGATCGGAAAGGTTTTGAGCTAAATTTTCCGGTGGTGGGCTCAGGTTTTTGAAATTCCCAGTCTGCTGGTCTCTACAGTCCATTTTCTGTCAGATAGATTTCTGGCAGAAGCAACAGCACAAGCAGGGATAGTGCCGCCACTCAAGGGTAGCGTTGAGCATCACTTAGGATCAAAATGGCACCAGCAGGCGTGGAAATAGCAGTATAGACCTTGAAAAGGCTGGAAGGACGCGCCAATTTCACATTTTGGAAGATCGGTACGTGCCTTTTTTGGAGGAGAGGGGCTTGTGGGAGGTGGTGAGCGGCAACGAGCATGCTTCGCTTCCACAGGTAAGAGGCATCACCGCAGCGGAGGTGGTGGCGCGGAAGACAGCGCAAAAGGGTGCAGCAAATGCAAGTTCATCTACAACTTCAGCAGTGGCATATGAGGAGTGGAAGAAGAAGGACAGGCAGGCCTACACGCTGCTTGTGAACACCATCTCCAACCCGCATCTTCAGTACGTGAGTGACAAGGCTACTGCAAAAGAGGGGAGGGACATGTTGTGTAAGAAGTATGAGAGCAAGGATCCTACATTCCTCATGCTCTTGGAGGAGAAGATGATGGCGTTGAGAATTCAGGGTGGCGAAGGGATGGATACGTACTTGGACAGGGCAAAGGAGCTGGCAAAGCAGCTGAAAGCGACCGGCAACCCTGTGGAAGACACGCACTTTGTCCTCCTCTTGCCGAGGTGACTCCCAACGAGCTATGAGACGATGCGAGAGACGTTGGAGTGCTAGCCGACTCTCAACGTGGACTTCATCTGCACGCACCTTGTGCAGGTAGAACTGCGTCACAATGCAGCAAAGCGCAATGGCGGCAGCAGCAGTAGTGAAGCAGCTTTCATGGCCATGGGCTCCTGCAACCAGTAGCAGCAGCACTCTATGCAGCACAGAGGTAAGAAGAAAGGCAAGTGCCACTATTGCCAGAAAGAAAGGCACTACAAGAATGAGTGCTTCAAGTTCAAGAGGGACCAGAAGGAGTAGCAACAGCAGCAGAAAAAACAACAATCTCCACAGTAACACCAGCAGTAGTCACAACAACGTCCGCAGCAGCAACATTAGCAGCAGCAGAACCAGACCGGCGTGCACCATTTTGGCAACATGAACATTGCCAAGGAGGTGCGCGACCGCCTCTTCATGGCAAAGTCTGACATGTTGGAGAAGGAGAAGGCGGATCTGGCGTGGTACAAGGACTCTAGGTGTACCACGAGTTTGAGGCACCACAAAGAGTGGTTTATGTAGCTGCTCTCCATTCCCCCCCGACCGATTGCTTGAGGTGATGATCGGCTGGTGTATGCTGAGGGGATTCGGATTGTTGAGATGTGGTTGGAGACCCCGCGTGACATTGAAGTGGGAGTGTTCCATGGTGTGCTATATGTACCTTATGCCGCGTTCAACCTTCTCTCAGTGTCTTCTCTCACCAACACAGGACTGCGCGTCGTCTTTGACGACGACTATGGCTACATCCTCGACCAGGAAACAGGAGAGGAGTTGGCCAGGTTGGTGACGGAAGGCGACATGTCCCGCCTCTTGGGGATGACCAAGATCCCGTGCGAGCAGAGTCTTACAACAGTGGTGTAGACCACTGATGGAGAAATTTGGCATGCGCGCTACGGCCACATCGACATGCGCGTCTTGTAGCAACTTCAAACAAAGTAGATGGTGCAAGACTTGCTCACCATCTCTAACGTTGAGTAGCAGTTGTGCATCGGCTGTTTGCAGGGGAAGCAGCATCGCGAGGCATTCTTTGGAGTAGGGGGGCGCGCAAAGGAGGTGCTGGAGCTGGTCCACACAGACTTGTGTGGCCTGATGCAGACCCACAGCTTTGGAGGCTCTAGGTTTTTTCTCACCTTCATTGATGCTTTCAGCCCTTACACTACTGCATACTTACTTTCCTCCAAGGACCACTGCTTTGACAAGTTCAAGGAGTTCAAGGCCATGGTGGAGAACCAGAATGGCAAGAAAATCAAGGCGTTGTGCAGCGACCACGGTGGAGATTACCTGAGCAAGGAATTCTAGGACTACCTCGTAGCACCAGGCATCAAGGCGTAGCGCAACGCGCCATACTCGATGCAGCAGAACGGCGTAGCAGAATGCACCAATCGCACCATCGTTGAGTCGGCGCGCTCCATGCTGCACACGGCTCGGGTGACTTACGACTTTTGGGCTGAAGTAGCGAGCACTGCGGTTTATATCAAGAACCGTAGTCCAACCTAGGTTCTAGAGCACATGACGCCGTATGAGGCGTGGTTCGGCAAGAGGCGGAGCGTGGGTCATCTTCGCTAGTTTGGTAGCTTGGCGTACATGCACGTGCCAAAGGAGAAGCGGCAGAAATAGGACGCGAAGTGCGCGCATATGCTGATGATCGGCAATGACATGGCAAGCAAGGCGTATTGACTGTACGAGAGGGGTAATGGCCACGTCATCATCTCCAGGGATGTTGTTTTCAACGAAAGTAATGTCATCGGCACGAACGTCATCTGCAAAGACGCAGCAGAACCAGCAGCTCACGAAGTAGTGGGAGCAGACATACTCTCCGACCCCGTCTCTCCTGACCCTTCCTTTATTGTGACAGTGGGAGAACCACTCTATTCTCCCATGTCTGATGTAGCACAAAGAGTAGCCTCATCGGCAAAAGCAGAGGAAGAACATCCACCACCATCAGCAGGAGCAGTTGTACCAGCAGCACCGTGCCAGACACCTGCAAATGCTCCAACACCAGGTCAGAGGTACCCTCTCCGGGTGCGCTACAAGCCGGGAGGGCGCGGGCATTTCTGGCTGCTCTAGTAACCAGACGAGATGAACATCGTAGTTGCAGCAGAATCTGATGAGCCAACATCGTACAAGGAGGCCATGGCTATATCAGATGTAGCAGATTGGGCACAAGCTGTGCAGAAGGAGATACAGTCGCAGCTCGACAACGGTACGTGGGAGCTGACTACGCGTCCACCAGGACGCAAGGTAATCAAGTGCAAGTGGGTGTTCAAGAAGAAGCGGAGAGCAGATGGTAACCTGGAAAAGTACAAGGCGAGACTGGTCGCCAAGGGCTACTAGCAGCAAGAAGGCATCGACTACACGGAAACCTTTGTTGGTATTGCAAAGTTTGCCTCTATCCGCACGCTCATTTCCTATGCAACAGCAGAGGACTTTGAGGCCCACCACATGGACGTCAAGACGTCGTTCCTAAACGGTGACCTGGAGGAGGAGATTTACATGGAGCAGCCAGAGGGGTTCGTCATGGATGGCCAGGACCACCTGGTTTGCAAGCTCCAAAAGTCGTTGTACGGCCTCAAGAAAGCGTCGTGTGCTTGGAACAAGAATTTGGATGCGGCGTTACAATGCATGGGATTCGAGCACAGCGAGTGTGACTAAAGCGTGTATTGCTGGCAGTATGAGCATGATATCTTCATCGTCATCGTGTATGTGGATGACATGCTCCTCCTTTCCAACAGTATGTTTGCACTGCACGAGTTCAAGGAGGGCATGAAGGAGCGCTTCTAGATGTCTCATCTCGGGGAGTCATCATACTTCCTCGATATCCAGATCACGCGTGAGCGCAAATCACACTCTCTCTCGCTACAACAGAGCCGTTACATCAAGGATGTTTTGCACCGGTTTGGCATGGCACAGGGAAAACCCATCGCCACGCCGTTGAAAACGCGGCATTACCTCATGAGCTTCAGTGGAGAAGCAGATGCAGCCTAGCGGCAGAAGTATCAGAGCGCCATCGGCAGCTTCATATACCTGATGGCTGCAACCAGGCCGAGCCTCGCACAGGCTATTAGTGCTGTGAGCTAGTACATGGTAAACCCCGAACATGAGCACAAGAAGGCAATGAAGCAGATCTTCCGCTACCTTACTGGAACCGTCAACATCGGCATCACCTACAACGGCAACAAAAACAACATCATCGGCTATAGAGACGCAGATTGGGCTTCAAACCCTGAGGACCGCAAGTCCATCTCTGAATATGTGTTCCTCATGAATGGTGGGACCATCAGCTGGTGCAGCAAGCGGTTGGTGGTCGTGGCCACCTCCAGTTCTGAAGCTGAGTACGTTTCTCCTAGTTTTGGAGCGAAGGAAGCAGTTTGGCTTCAGCGTCTCATGGCGGAGATGAGTGGGCGTACAACAGTTCCAGTTCATGTGCGCGTTGACAACCAGAGCGCAATCGCACTCGCCAAGAATCCTGAGCACCATGCGCGTACCAAGCACATTGACATCGCATATCACTTCATCAGGCACATGGTGTAGGAAGGTGCTATCAAGCTGGATTTTACCCCAACGAGCAAGCAGGTCGCTGATTTTTGCACCAAGCCAGTGACCCATAAGAAACAGTAGTTCTTCATGAAGGCATGTGGACTCAGCCCACTTTGATTTCGGCAAAATGGGAGATTGTTGGGAAAGGACCCATCCGGCTCAGTTTCAGGTCCACAGGAGCAAGTTCCAGGAAACTACCAGATGCCTACTTGGATTGTCAATGCAACTTCACCAATGGAAAGATCAGGTGGCAAAATGATTACGGTCCAAGTTTAAGGCCGATGCAACGGTCGGATTGGGAGACATGAGTTTTCAAAGTTTTCAGGGTCATCAACCACCCATATCCGGGTGACCATGTGCGATGGGTCCATGCCTTCGCCTGAGAAAAGAAAATGGCAAGAGGTCTCGGGTCAAGACCTGATGGGAGATATATCCAAAAAGGTCCTATATTCTTGGGTTGCCTTGTCAGATTGTACTGACTAGGAAAAAGGTACCTCTCCTTACTTTTTAGGTGAGGTGAGATCCTTGTGTGGTAGCCATGGACACATGGCGATTCTCCATGAGATTGTGGGTTATGTGACCACTAGGAGTGTGCCATGAGAGCATTTTCTAGCTCTCTAGGTCGTGTCTGAGTCGTAAGGCTGATTGCTAGGCTGATTTCCTTCCTTGTGTAAGATTATGGACTCTACTGTGTGAGCCTTAGCCTNTGGGAGATATATCCAAAAAGGTCCTATATTCTTGGGTTGCCTTGTCAGATTGTACTGACTAGGAAAAAGGTACCTCTCCTTACTTTTTAGGTGAGGTGAGATCCTTGTGTGGTAGCCATGGACACATGGCGATTCTCCATGAGATTGTGGGTTATGTGACCACTAGGAGTGTGCCATGAGAGCATTTTCTAGCTCTCTAGGTCGTGTCTGAGTCGTAAGGCTGATTGCTAGGCTGATTTCCTTCCTTGTGTAAGATTATGGACTCTACTGTGTGAGCCTTAGCCTCCATGGCTAAATGGTATGGCTTGTGAGAGGGCTGACTTGCCCAAGCTCTAGCTCTATATGTACTCCATCATTTTGAGTGATTCAACAATCATTCTTCAGCACAAGTGATTCCCTTACAGTCCCACATGTTTGCTCTTCCAAGGCTCCCTCTCTCCTCCAGTTCCAACAGTACGCGCCAGAAGAAATCTCCGCCCAAGTACGATGGTGAGAGTGCGGAATGGACCGGACTTAGCTGGTTATGCTTGGCTCAGGGAGAGCTTGTGACCTTAACGGAGGCTATGAACATGCCCGATGTGTCAAGTGGAAGGAGGCAGTGGATAGCGAACTCGCATCCATTGAAGAGAACGCAACATGGGTTCAAGTGGACAGGCCCCCAAACGCACACATGGTGGGGTCAAAGTGGGTACTCTGGAAAAAATTCAAGCAGGATGGTACTATCCACAAGTATAATGCAAGAGTTGTGGCGATGGGGTTTTCCTTGAGTTCAGGCTTAGAGTACGTGAGGTCCTTCGCGCCTATCGTCACCTTTGCCTCCATCAGATCCATGTTGGGTAGTGCTGTGGCAAAAGATGTGGAGCTCCAACAGATGGATATCAAGACAGCTTTCCTCTATGGAAAGCTAGACAAAGAAGTGCTGATGAGAGTGCCCGAGGGAGTGAAAGCTCCAGAAGGCAAGGTTTGCAAACTGGTCAAAGCACTCTACGGGCTGAAACATGCTTGAAAGATGTGGTACCAGGAGATGGACGGCTTCATGGTCGGGCTCACCTTCACACACTGCCACAATGACCCTAGTGTCTATGTGCAGGAGGATGAGCAAGGCTTGATGCTGGTTGCACTCTACGTGGATGACCTGATCATTTGCTCCTCATCGGTCGACGTGTTGAACAAGCTGAAGATATATCTCAGCAACATGTTCAAGATGAAGGACATGGGTGCGCTCGAGTTCTACCTCGGGATAGCCATCCACTGCAATCGCACAGCAGGCACAATCAAGTTGAACTAGACCAAGTACATCATGGAGGTCCTCAAGCGCTACAACATGGAGCACTAGAAGTCCATCAGCACACCCATGACAACAGACATCATGCTCTCCTCCTCCATGAGCCCCAGTACGGAACCAGAACGGCGTGAGATGGAGAATATTCCCTACTACTCTGCTGTTGGCAGCCTCATGTATGCCATGGTAGGAATACGCCCTGATATTTGCTATGCTGTTGGACAAGTGAAGAGGTTTGTGACCAATCCAGGACCACAGCACTGGCAAGCAATCAAGCGCATCATGCGCTATCTACAGAAGACCTGACACATGGGACTCCAGTTTGGAGGCCAAGAAGGATCTGATCCGCTGCGGCAAGTGTGCTACACAGACGCCAACTGGGGAGGAAGAATCGATCATAGAAAGTCCACCTCGGGCTTTGTGTGCCTCTTAAACGGTGGTGCAGTCTTTTGGGCAAGAAAAGAGCAAGACCGTGTCTCCCTCTCTACCGCTTAGGCAGAGTGTATGGCTCTGTCAGAAGCATGCAAGGAGACACAGTGGCTACGCAGTTTGCTTGCCGAGATGAAAGTGCCACAAACAAAGGCAACAGAGGTCCACATCGACAACAAGAGCGCCATGAAAATGACACAGGATGATGTCATCATCCGGCGGATCAAGCACATCGACATCGGATACTACTACTCACGCGACCTGGTCGCAAAGGAGATTGTGGACCTGTAATACGTGGAGACCAGGAAGATGCTTGCAGATTGCACTGAATTGCACACTACAGGTACTCGAGGCATCGGTATGGTCAACGCAGCGGACAAAGACTTAGGCAAAGACTGTTGGACAGAGGAGAGATCTCACAGCTAATGGAGACAGGTGCAAGGGAGAGTTTATTGACCTGATATGCTCCTTGTCCATGCCTGATATTTGGACAGGTATAGGACGGACTAGGCATGCAGTGCTCCCTTCGAGTAAGTCCCCTAAGTCTGGTCCAGATAGGCAAGGCATGCACTGCTCTTTTGGAGCAAATCCCCTTGGTCTAATCTGGATAGCATAGCCAGCAAATACTACCTAGGATAACTCCTTGTGGCTTAGACGTTCCAGAGTTTGTCTCTGTAGCGAGAGGTCACTGGATCAAATCCCGGCCTGGTTACTAACTTTCTCTGTGACCGAAAGGGGGACAAGAAGGTTCTAAGCGACATCTTAGAATATTCCAAGGTCCTTCCTGGTGGCTGGCGCTACTTGGCGGTCATAGGGATTGCCATGTAGGTAGGGGGGATGACGCAATCCAGATTGCTCCCAAAGTAGCTCATCCAAGGAGCCACTGTGCGCCTCGGCTAGAGGCTGGCTCTAGGACTATAAGAACCTGTCAGTTGCCTGTCATTGAGTATAATTCTTACCTTTGAAACTCCTCACAGAGTTCTCCACCAGAGGCAGACACTAAAGAAGCATTGGTTGGTCTAAGCCCCAGGAGTTTGCTCCTTGCGCAAAAGTGACCAGGTCCTAAGGACACAGTGCAAGGAAGTGATTCTTATGAAGTGCTCAGTGTGGAACCTTGGCTTTGAGGGTGATATCATCTCTTGGTTGCAATACCAAGAGCGGTCGGCGGGAACGATTATGTCGGAACCTGTTTTCTAGACCGTTGCCTGAGGCACATTGACAATTCTGCTTCTATGCTGGGGCCCATGGAGGAGGAGTGCTTGATGTCTATTGTCATGGGTGTGCTGATGGACATGCAATTCTCCATGTTGTAGCGCTTGAGAACCTCCATGATGTACTTAGTCTGGTTCAACTCAATTGTGCTTGTTGCTCAATTCGTGGACGGCTATCTTGAGGTAGAACTTGAGCAGACTCGTCCTTCATCTTGAACCTGTTTTTGAGATCTATCTGTACCTTGCTCAACACCACGACTGATGATGAACACATGATCAAGTCATCCACGTATAGTGCAGCTAGCATCAAGGCTCGCTCATCCACCAGCACATGGAGACTAGGATCTTTCTTAAAGTGCGTAAAGATGAGCCTAGCCATGAAGTCTTCTATCTCCCTATGCCACATCCTTGGGGCCTGTTTCATCCCGTAGAGTGCTTTGACCAGTTTGCAAACCTTGCCTTGTCGAGCTTTCACTCCATTGGGAACTTCCATCAAAACTTCTTTACTTAGCTTCCTCTAGAGGAAAGCTGTCTTGATGTCCATCTAGTGGATCTTTAGATCATTTGTTGCAGCAATGCCCAATATTGATTTGATAGAGACAGAGGTGAGGACAGGCGTCTCCTTGTACTCAAAGCTTGCACGCAAGAAAAACCTTTTTGCCACAAGTCTTTGTCAACCGTCCAGAGGCGACGGTCTTAAGAATGGGTTCTGAAACAATGGTTCCTGCTGATTGCTTTTGGTATTGCAACCAAGAGATGATATCACCCTCAGAGCCAAGGTTCCACACAGAGTAGTTCATAGGAATCACTTCCTTGCACTTTGTCCTTAGCACTTGCTCACATTCGCGCGAAGAGGTAACTCCTGGGGCTTCGACCAACCAATGCTTCTTTAGTGTCTGCCTCTCGTGGACAACGTTTTTAGGAATCTCAAAAGTAAGAACTGTACTCAATGACAGACCACTGACATGTTCTTATAGTCCTAGAGGCAGCGTCTGTCCTGGTGCGCAGAGGCTCCTTAGATGAGCCACTTTGGGGGTAATCTGGATTGCATCATCCTCCTTGCCTAAATGGCGCTCCATGTGACTGCCAAGTGGTGCCAGCCACCAGGAAGGACCTTGGAATGATCTAAGATGTCTCTTAGAACCTTCCAGTCTCCCTTTTGGTCACAAAAAAATTAGTCACTGGGATGGGATTTGACCCAATGACCTCTCGGTCCAGAGACTAACTCTGGAACGTTTAAGCATAGGTAGTGTTTCCAGGCTATACTATCCACTTTAGATGAAGGCGACTTGCTCCAAAGGAGCAGTGCATGCCTTGTCCATCTAGACTAGACTTAGGGGAATAACTCCAAGGGAGCACTACATGCCTAGTCCGTCCTATGCCTGTCCAAATGTCAGCCATGGACAAGGAGAAAATCAAGTCAACAAACTCTCCCTTGCACCTCTGTCCATTAGCTGTGAGATCTCTTTTCTCTCCAGTAGTCTTGGCCTCAGTCTTCGTTTGTTGCGTTGACCATACTGATGCCTCGAGTACCTGTAGAGTGCAATTCGTTGTCCAGCGCCTTTGTCATGCAATCTGCGAGCACCTTCCTTATCTCCACATATTCTGGATCCATGATCTCCTTTGCGACCAGGTCACGTGTGTAGTTGTTCATGATATCAATGTGCTTGGTCCGCCAAGAGATGACATCATCCTGTGCCATTTTCCTGGAACTCTTATTGTCGATGCGGACCTTTGTTGTCTCCGTTTGTGGCACTTTCATCTCGGCAATAAAACTACGTAGCCATTGTGTCTCCTTGCATGCTTCTAATAGAGCGATGTACTCTACCTCAAAAGTAGAGAGGGAGACACAATCTTGCTTTCTCCTTGTCCAAGAGACTGCACCAACGTTCGAGAGGCACTCAAAGCCCAAGGTGGACTTTCTGTCATCCATTCTTCCTCCCCACCCACAGCAGGTCAGATCCTTCTTGGCCTCCAAACTGGAGTCCGATGTGTCGTGTCTTTTGTTGATAGCCCATGATGCGCTTGACTACTTGCCAGTGTTGTGGCCCTGGGTTGGCTACAAAACGTGCTCACCTGTCCCATAACATAGCAAATGTCAGGGTGTGTTCCCACCATGGCATACATGAGGCTGCCAAGAGCAGACTTGTAGGGAATGTTCTCCATCTCACGCCGTTCTACTTCCTTGCTAAGGCTCATGGAGGAAGAAAGCTTGATGTCTGTTGTCATGGGTGCGCTTATGGGCTTGTAGTCCTCCACGTTGTTGCGCTTGAGGACGTCCATGATGTACTTGGTCTGGTTCAGCTTGATGGTGCTTTCAGCTCGATTGCGATGGACGGCTATCCCGAGATAGAACTCGAGCAGACCCATGTCGTTCTTCTTGAAACTATTGCTGAGATCTGTCTTCAGCTTGTTCAACAACTTGACTGATGTCGAGCAGATGATCAGGTCATCCACGTACAGCGCAACCAGCACCAAGCCTTTCTCATCTCCTGCACATAGACACTAGGGTCATTTTGGTAGTGCGTGAAGGTAAGCTCGGCCATGAAGCCGTCCATCTCCTTGTAGCACATCCTTGGGGCCTGTTTCCGCCCTTAGAGTGCTTTTGACCAGTTTGCAAACCTTGGTGTCTGGAGTTTTCACTCCCTCGGGCACTTCCACCAGCACTCTTTTGTCTAGTTTTTTGTAGAGGAAAACTATCTTGACGTCCATCTGGTGGACCTCCACAACATTTGCAACAGCGAGGCCAGGTATAGATCTAATGGAGGCAAAGGTGACGACAGGTGCAAAAGTCTCCTCGTACTCTAAGCCTATACGCCGAGAAAACCCCTTTGCCACAACTCTTGCCTTGTCCTTGTCGATAGTACAATCCTGCTTGAACGTTTTTCAGAGTTCCCTTCCTTCACCCCACCACATGCATGTTTGGAGCCTGTCCACAAAAACCCATGTTCTGTTCTCTTCAGTTAATGCGAGTTCGCTATCCACTGCCTCCTTCCACTTGGTCGCATCTTGCATGTTTATAGCCTCCGTTATGGTCACATGCTCTCCCTGAGCCAATCATGACAAGCAGAGTCAGGTCCATTCCGCTCTCTCAGCATCGTACTTGGGTTTCTTCTAGCATGTACTACACGGGACTGTTGCTGGTGGTACTTTAAGGCTTAGTTGCTTTTGTTGCTCCTGCGTTGCGAGTGATCCGCTGTTTGAGGAAGAGCCACCGGCCTCAGAGTTTGACTTAGAGGCCTCGGACGACTCAGACTTAGTGTTAGAGTCCGTCGCTGTGTCAGCCTACACAGCACTTCTCCTTGCAGTACCATTCTTCAGTGGTTCCATCTGCCAATTCTCTGGTGCATGATCACATGACTCAAGCAACATAATCCACTCTCCTGATTTGGGAGCATGGAGAGGGTCCAGCGACTCTCCCTTGCCAAGTGTCCTTTCTTAAAACTTGACATCTCGGCTCCTCATGAGCTTTCAGCTGCTTTGTTCCATAGCGTGTACGCCTTGTATGCGGTGTCGTATTAGACCATTACTCACTTACGAGAACGTGCATCCAGCTTGCCACTTCCTTCTCCTGCTTGGACCTTTGTCCAGTCGGTACATCCAAAGAGCCTCAAGTGTGAGGCATTTGGCTTCTTCCCTGACCTAGCCTCTTTTGGCATCCTAAGCTGCTTCTCTTGCTACTTCTTACCACGCATTCAAACCGCGGCTGCCGGAGTGAGATTCAGAAGGTAGCAAGCAGTTCTTACAGCTTCAGCCCTGAAGCGCGGTGGGAGTTTGGCGTAGAAGAGCATGCTTCGTGTCATGCCGAGGATAGTCTTGTTCATCCGCTTGACAACGCCATTATTATGGGTGGTGTAAGGCATGGTGGTCTTGTGGGTGATGCCATGTTGGCTTAACCGGCCTTTGTACACCTCGTACTCGCCACCGTTGTCCGTACCAAGTGCCTTGACCTTCTTGCTTGTCTGCTGCTCTACCATCGCGACAAACTCTTGCAGCTCCTCCTTGACCTTTCCCTTTGTCTTGAGGAAGTAGATCCATATCTTGCGACTGTGGTCATCGATGAAGGTCAAGAAATACTTACTACCGCCGTTCAAAAAGGTGCGGAACGGTCCACACACAGCAGAGTGAATCAGGTCCAAGAGTGCTGTCGCACGTTGTCCATTATGCTCAAAGGGCAAAAAGAAAGCTTTTTGCCTTGCCTTGGAGGAATGGCTCACATAGCTTTTTGCGTTTTCCCTCATCCTTGTCCTTGCATCCCTCCATCGCATGAACTACTTTTTATTACTGCATAGCTAACTATGTGCTGTTGCCCACATGGCCAAACCGCTTATGCCACAGCTCAGCATCTGTATCGGTGGACTTGGCCGCCATGGTGATGGCTTGTGGTGCAACATCAGGCTTTGGAGACTTGGGCTCTTCAACTGCCGCATATCCCTCATTTATACTCTCAAGGGATTTGATCTGCTGTACGTAGAGGCCATCAACTCTTGGGACCTGTGCGACAAGACTCTCCTTAGGATAGGAGATCTTGATGTCCTTGTTTTCGAGAATAACGACCTTCTCCTCCGTGAAGACGACCGTCAGATCGTGCTCTGTGATTTTGGACACTGACATGAGGTTTGCCACAATAGACTGCATGTACACGACGTTCTCCAACTTCAAGTTTTTTTCAGCAATGTTCACTTTGATGCTGATTAACTTATCTCCCTCGCCTTGCGCATAGAGAAGGCTGCCGTTGGCACACTTGAAGTGACGGTCAGTGTTCCCAATAGAGATGAACCCATTCTTCTCCCTTGAAGTGTGGTGGTTTGTGCCAGAGTTGAGCCCGTTGGCTCCACGCTTGAGCAATGCCTCTCCCTTGGTTGCTGAAACGCTCTCTACCATCATGTTTTTCAACTCCTTCTTACCCTTTCCTTTGCCCTCATATCTACCACCATGATCCCCATCTTCCTTCTCGGGAGCCCAAGACTCCCGTGCCCGATACCGATGCTTATCACAGTCATGGCACTTTCCAGGATGCTTTGAACTCTTTCCACCGCCACCATTGCCTTTCCATCCACCGCCACTGCTTCCGCTACTGCTCTAACCAGAAGAGAAGTTGTAGCCATGACCACCATACTATGGAGCATAGGCTGAAATGTTAGCCTCACTACTGCTGCAACACATGGCCTAGTTGCGCACGTACTCAGACACTGCCTCATATGTTAAATCCTCCTCCTTCCAACCGCCAAAAACAGTGATGAGAGGATCCTAGCTTTCAGGTAGCACCATAAGGAGGATCATGACCTGCATGTTGGNTGACACTCCACGCTTCATATCCAGGATCTGTTTTTGAAGGTTCAACCTCTTCTCCAAGGAATATCTTCAAGTAGCCCTTCACCCTCATGACAATCTCAAATTTGTCATTTCCTCAAGGGAAAATCAAATCCAGTGAACTTTGACATCCCACCCTTGACCTGCTCGAGAGTGAGCGTCACGGGTGTCATCATACTACTTCTCTACTTCTCTCCTTGTCTGCTTCGTTGAGGCGGATGTAGGCTGATGTAGGCTTTTGTCTGCTACCACTTTAGAAGGTGCAGATCAGTCACTTACCCCTTAGCCGTTGATCACCTACAAATAGAGAAGAACATACACTAGCGAACCCATGACCTGATATGCTCCTTGTTCATGGCTGACATTTGGACAGGCATAGGACGGACTAAGCATGAACTGCTCCCCTCGAATAAGTCCCCCATGTCTGGTCCAAATAGACAAGGCATACAATGCTCCTTTTGAGGAAGTCCCCTTGGTCTAAACTGAATAGTATAGCCAGCAAACACTACCTAGGACATCTCCTTGTAGCTTTGACGTTCTAGAGTTAGTCTCTGAAGTGAGAGGTCATTCGGTCACATCCGAGCCCGGTGACTAATTTTCGTTTTGACCAGAAGGGGGATAAGAAGGTTCTAAGGAACATCTTAGAAAATTCCAAGGTCCTTCCTGGTGGATGGTGCTACTTGGCGATCATAGGGAGTGCCATAAAGGCAGGGGGGATGATGCAATCCAGATTGCCCCCAAACTGGCTCATCCAAGGAGCCACTGCGCGCCTAGGCTAGAGATTGGCTCTTGGACTAAAAGAACCTGTCAGTTGCCTGTCATTGAGTACAGTACTTACCTTTGAGACTCCTAACAAAGTAGTCCATCTGAGGCAAACAATAAAGACACATTGGTTTGTCTAAGCCCCAGGTGTTTACTCCTCACGCGAAAGTGACCAGATGCTGAGGACATAGTGCAAGGAAGTGATTCTTATGAACTCCTTAGTGTGGAACCTTGGCTCGGAGGTTGATATCATCTCTTGTTTGCAATATCAAGAGCAGTCGGCGGGAACCATTGTGTTGAAATACATTTTCTAGATCGTCGCCTCAGGCAGGTTGACAAAGGGTTATGGGCCTACACTGACTAGTTGTAAGGCACGCTTCTACACCTCCGGGGGCTTAGACCAACCAATGCTTCTTTAGTGTCTGCCTCTGGTGGACAACTATGTGAGGAGTCTCAAAGGTAAGAACTATACTCAATGACAGGCAACTGATACGTTTTTATAGTCCTACAGCCAGCCTCTAGCCTATGCGCATAGTGGCTCCTTGGATGAGCCACTTTGGAGGCAATCTGGATTACGTAATCCCCCCTACCTACATGGCGCTCCCTGTGACCGCCAAGTGGTGCCAGCCACCAGGTTGGACCTTGGAATGTTCCAAGGTGTCTCTTAGAACCTTCGTGTCCCCCTTTTGGTCAGAAAGAAAATTAGGCACCGGGCTGAGATTTGACCCACTGTCCTCTCACTCCAAAGACTAACTCTAGAACGTCTCAACCACAAGGAGTTGTCGTAGGTAGCATTTGCTCGCTATACTATCCAGTTTAGACCAAGGGGACTTGCATCAAAGGAGCTGTGCATGCCATGTCTATCTGGACCAGACTTAAGGGACTTACTCCAAGGGAGCAGTGCATGCCTAGTCCATCCTGTGCTTGTCCAAATATTAGCGATGGACAAGGAGCATATCAGGTCCACAAACTCTCTCTTGTATCTCTTTCCATTAGGTGTGAGATCTCTCCTCTCTCCAGCAGTTTTGGCCTCAGTCTTCGTCCGTTGCATTGACCATACCGATGCCTCGAGTCTTGCAGAGTGCAATTTGCTGTTGATATGCTTGGTCCGCCAGGAGATGAAGTTATCCTGTGCTATTTTCATGGCGCTTTTGTTGTCGATGCGGACCTCTGTTGCCTCCGTTTGTGGCACTTTCATCTCGGCAAGCAAACTCCGTAGCCACTGTGTCTCCTTGCATGCTTGTGACAGAGAAATGTACTCTGCCTCAGTGGTAGAGAGGGAGACACCGTCTTCTTTTCTGCTTGCCTAAGAGAGTACACCACCGTTGAAGAGGTACACAAAGCCCGAGGTGGAATTAATGTCATTGATTCTTCCTCCTGAGTCAGCGTTTGTTTAGTACACCAGCCGTAGCAGGTCAGATCCTTCTTGGGCTCAAAACTGGAGTACCATGTGTTGAGTCTCCTCTGGATAGCGCATGATGCACTTGGCTCCTTGCCACTGTTGTGGTCCTGGATTCCCCACAAACCTACTCACTTGTCCCACTACATAGCAAATTTCAGGACGTGTTCCTACAATGGCATGCATGAGGCTACCAACAGCAGACTGGAAGGGAGTATTCTCCATCTCACGCCGTTCTGCTTGCATGCTCATGGAAGACAAGAGTTTGATGTCCATTGTCATAGGTGTGTAGATGGGCTTGCATTCCTCCATGTTGTAGCGCTTGTCAACCTCCATGATGTACTTGGTGTGGTTCAACTCAATGGCGCATGCTCCTGGATTGCGGTGGTCGGCTTTCCCGAGATAGAACTTGAGCGGACCCATGTCCTTCATCTTGTACTTGTTGCTGAGATCTGACTTCAGCTTGTTCAAGAGCTTGACCGATGACAAGCAGGTGATGAGTGCATCCACGTACACTGCAACCAGCATCAAACCTCGCTCGTCCTCCCGCACATAGACATTAGGGTTATCTGGTAGTGCGTGAAGGTGAGCCCGGCCATGAAGCCGTCCATCTCCTTATACCACATCCTTAGGGCCTGTTTTAGCCCGTAGAGTGCTTTGACTAGTTTGCAAACCTTTTCCTTCGAAGCTTTCACTCCTTTGGGCACTTCCATTAGCATTTATTTGTCTAGCTTCCTGTAGAGAAAAGTTGTCTTGACATCCTTCTTGTGGACCTCCAGATCTTTTGGAGCAGCAATGCCCAACATGGATCTGATGGAGGTAAAGGTGACGACAAGTGCGGAGGTCTCCTTGTACTATAAGCGTGCACGCTCGGAAAACTCCTTCGCCACCACTTGCCTTGTACTTGTCGACAGGACCATGCTGCTCGAACTTTTTTTGGAGTACCCACTTTGACCCCACCACGTGCGCGTTTGGGGGCCTGTCTACCAGAACCCATGTTTTGTTCTCTTCAATGGATGCGAGTTTACTATCCACTGCCTCCTTCCACTTGGCCACACCTGGCATGTTCATAGCCTCCGTTACGGTCACAAGCTCTCCTTGAGCCAAGCATGACCAGCTGAGTCCGGTCTATTCGGCACTCTCAGCATCGTACTTGGGCGGAGGTTTCTTCTGGCGCGTACTACGCTGGAATGTTGCTGGTGATGCTTCAAGGCTTAGTTGCTTCTGTTTCTCCTGCGCTACCAGTGATCCACTATTTCAGGAAGAGCCACCGGCCTCAGAGCTGTACTCAGAGGCCTCGAACAACTCAGACTGAGTGTCAGAGTTCGTCGCTGTGTCAGCCTGCACAGCCACTCTGCCTGCTGCACCATCCTTCATCGGCACCATCTGCCAGGTTTCTGGTACCTGATCAGCAGACTCCAGCAACACAACCTACTCTCCTGATTTGGGAGCATGGACAAGATCTACGAGCTGTCCCTTGCCAAGGGTCCTTTCATCAAACACCACATCTCGGCTCCTGATGAGCTCTCTAGCCGCTTGGTCCTACAGCTTGTACGCCTTGTGTGCGGTGTTGTATCTGACCATTATACACTTACGAGCACGTGCATCCAGCTTGCCACTTCTTCTCCTACTTGGACCTTTGCCCAGGCAGTACAACCAAAGACCCTCAAGTGTGAGACATCAGGCTTCTTCCATGACCAAGCCTCCTGTGGCATCGTGAGCTACTTCTCTTACTACTTCTTACCACGTCTTTGAAATGCGGCAGCCGTATTGAGATTCACAAGGTAGCAAGTAGTTCTTACAACTTCAGTCCAAAAGCAAGGTGGGAGTTTGGCGACAAAGAGCATACTTTGTATGATGCCGAGGATAGTCTGGTTCATCTGCTCGGCAACGCCATTGCACTGGGGGGTGTAAGGCGTGGTGGTCCGGTGGTTGATGTCGTGTTGGCTGAACCAGCCTTTCCTCGCCTCGTACTCACCACCGTTATCGGTGCGTACTGCCTTGACCTTCTTGCTTGTCTGCCGCTCTATTATCGCGACAAACTATTGCACCTTCTCCTTGACCTCTCCCTTTGTCTTGAGGAAGTAGATGCACATCTTGCGACTGTGGTCATCGATGAAGGTCAAGAAATACTTACTACTGCCGTTTGGAGGGGTGCGGAAGAGTCTGCAAGTTGCCCATTACGCTCAAAGAGCTTTCTTTTTGCCTTGCATTGGAGGTATGGTTCACACAACTTTTTGCATTTTCCCTCATCATTGGCCTTGCATCCCTCCATCCCATGAACCACTTTGTGCTGCTGCATAGCTTGTAGTGTGTCGTCGGCCACATGGCCAAATAAACTGTACCAAAGCTCAACATCTGTGTTGGTGGAGTTGGCCGCCATGGCGATAGCTTGTGGTGCAACATCAGGCTTTGGAGACTTAGGCTCTTCAACCGTGGCATATCCCTCATTTGTATTCTCAAGAGGTTGTCTACGACACGTAGAGCCTATCAACTCTTGGGACCTGTGCGACAAGACTCTCCTTGGGATAGGAGATCTTGATGTCCTTGTTCTTGACAATCATGGCCTCCTCCTGCGTAAAGATGACCGTCATGTCTTGGTCTGTGATCTTGGACACTAACAAGAGATTTGCCGCAAAAGACGACATGTAGACAACGTTCTCCAGCTTCAAGTCTTTTTTAGCACCGTTCATGTTGATGCTGATCCACTTATCTCCCTTTCCTTGGGCATAGACAAGGCTATTTTTGGCATACATAAAGCTACGTTCAGTGTTCCCAATTGAGATAAACCTATCCTTATCCCTTGAAGAGTGGTGGTCCGTGCCTGAAACGAGCCTGTGGATTCCACGCTTGAGCACTGCTGCTCCCTTGGTTGCCGGTCCACTTTGAGCCATCATGTTCATCCACTCCCGTGTCCAATGGCCACGCTTGCCATGGTTATGGCACTTCAGAGGACGTTTTGAACTCTTTCTACCACCAATATTACCTTTTCCTCCACCGCCATCACTTCGATTGCCGCTCTGACCAGAAGAGAAGGTTTTGCCATGACCACCGTACTGTGCAGCATAGGCTGAAATGTTAGCCTCACTACTATACAATGCATGGCCTCGTTATGCACGCACTCGGACTCTACATCATACGGCAAATCCTCCTTCTTCCAACCGCCAAAGACGATGATGATCAGAGGATCCAAGCTTTGAGGTAGCACCGTGAGGAGGATCATGGCCTGCATGTTGGTGTCAATTTTCGACTTCATTTGGGTCTCTAGGTGCAACAGCCTTTCAAACTTCAAGTGGAAGTCCATAATCAACTCTCCCTTGGTCACGCTCATCAAAATCAGGTTTTGAAGTATGAAGAGGTGATTTGCAAGAACCGTTCATTGGTGTATACGTGCAAGCTTCTCCTAAGCCTTTTATGCATATGTGATATCTTGGAGGTGGACATGTTGTACCTCATGCTTTGATGTCACAAGAATCACAAGCGTCATGTCATTTTTGACAATTCACGCTTCATTTCCTGCATCTGTTTTTGAAGGTTCAACCTCTTCTCCAACGAACATCTTCAAGTAGCCGTGCACCCAGATGACAATCTCAAATTGCCATTTCAAGAAGGGAAAACCAAACCTTGTGAACTTTGACATCCCACCATTGACGTGCTCGAGAGTGAGCGTCACGAGTATCGTCATACTACTTCTCTGCTTCTCCGCTTCTCTGCTTCTCTACTTTGTTGAGGCCAAAAAAAGGTGATGTAAGCTATTGTCTACTACCGGTTCAGAAAGGTGCAAATCCGTTGCTTACCCCTTAGCCGTTGATCACCTGCAAACAGAGAAGAACACACACTAGCGAACCCAGGGTCGTGCCTCCAAGGGCAGAGGTTATCCTGGTTAGGGCTGAAGGGTTGTATCTCCAAGGGCAGAGATTATCCTTGGCCCTTGTTCGCTAAGGGCAAGCACCCGCCGTTGGAGCTGATGGAGTAGATGGAACAGATGGAGTTGATAGAACTGATGTGTGCTACAAGACACATAGGGCGAGGGAGCACATAGAAGCGTGCTTTAGAACTTGTTAGTGTGGGCCCATAACCCTTTGTCAGCTTGCCTAAGGCAACAGTCTAGAAAACAGGTTCCGACACAATGGTTCTCGCCGACCGCTCTCGTTATAGCAACGAAGAGATGATATCATCCTCAGAGCTAAGGTTCCACACTGATCAGTTCATAGGAATCACTTCCTTGCACTATGTCCTTAGCACCTGGTCACTTTTACGCGAGGAGCAAACTCTTGGGGCTTAGACCAACCAATGCTTCTTTAGTGTGTGCCTCTGGTGAACAACTTTGTTAGGAGTCTCAAAGGTAAGAATTGTACTTAATGACAGGCAATTGACAGGTTCTTATAGTCCTAGAGCTAGCTTCTAGCCTAGGCACATAGTGGCACCTTGGATGAGCAACTTTGGGCGCACTCTGGATTGCATCATCCCCCGTGCCTACATGGCGCACCCTCTGATCGTCAAGTGGCGCCAGCCACCACGAAGGGCCTTGGAATAGATGTCTCTTAGAACCTTCCTGTCCCTCTTTTGGTCACAAAGAAAATCAGTCACTGGGCTGAGATTTGACCGAATGACCTCTCGCTCAAGAGACTAACCCTGGAACATCCAAGCGACAAGGAGTTGTCCTAGGTAGTGTTTGCTGGCTACACTATCAAATTGAGACCAAGGGGGGCTTGCTCCAAAGGAGCAGTGCATGTCTTGTCTATCTGGACCAGACTTAGGGGACTTACTCTAAGGGAGCAGTGCATGCCTAGTCCGTCGTGTGCCTGGACGAGGCTGGATGGGAGCTCATGGGGCTCCTTGAGATGGTACTGAAGCCATTCAAGGCATTTACCAACAATTTCATTGCTTAAGCATGTCCAAGAAATTGTTTGTTATTGCCATTTTTTAGTCTGTCATTGGCCAAGAGCCATGGACGGATGGTGAAGGCAGGAGCGATAAAGAAGAAATAGAAGACAAAGGTGCTGTCGGACACCTGGAAATAGCTGCAAGTGTAATTCAAGGATGCTTGAAGGCGGTCCTAGACAAGGTGTAGCTGGAACTTGGGAGGGAGGGGGATGGGGAAGGAGAGAATGCACATAGAGTTGTGCAAATACACTATACAATGCATTATGTAAAAATGCATGCAGATGTGGTTTAGTAGGATGCTCCCAAGCTTGGAGGGAAAGGGATGGGAAATGGGGGGATTTGTCCAGCATTGTGCAAATATGCTATGGAGTATGTTTTGTAAAATTGCATGCAAGTTGTATGCAAGGTGTTGTTTGAGCTTGGACAAGGAGGGAAGGGGAAAACTGGGGGATGTAGGGAGTGCTATAAAAATGCATTAAAGGGTGCATTATGCAAAACAAACAAAAATGAGGTTCTACAAGATATTGTCTAAGGTTGAAGGGGGAAAGGGGGAGGGGCATGTCCATGGTGTTCTGCAATTGTATTATGTATGGACTATTTTATGTATAAATGTATGAAAATGTAATTGGGTAAGGTGCCATAGGAGCTTGGAGGGGGAGGAGGGGGATAGGTGGGGGTACGTTCGATACTTACATGATGCTCTTCTTTGTTGTAAACTCATTAAACTAAAGAACTTTGCCAAGAAGTCTAACATGTGGCACGTGGTGGTGACATCTACCAGTTTGCATTTCTGCCTACGCTACTTCATTCGCGTGCACAAGCTGACGGGGATTGAGTCCGCTGCAAAATATGAGGTCCTTATCTTGGAGAAACTCCGGCCACACTTAATATTTGGCCAGGTAATCAAGAGGGCTACGGATACAGCAACCAGAATAGCAGCCGCAAAAGGGGCAGAAATAATTTCTTGTGCTATACAAGTTGATGATGGTAATGGCAATGACATTGTGGGTGGAACCGTCTTCAACCAAGCAAGTCCTACCTTTATGCGACACATGCGTGGTCATGCATGGTCCGGTGGAGTAGGCAAGAAAGTATTCTACTTAAAGGAAAGAGATGACCTTGGAGCAGCAAGCATGTGGGACTATAAGGAGATTAGTTATGCCAAGGAATGGTTATAGAATCACTCAAAATATAGGAGTATATATAGAGCTAGAGCTTGGGTTAGTCAGCCGTCTCATAAGCCACACCACTTAGCCATAGAGGCCATGAATCAACACTAGAGTCCATAATCTTACACCGGAGAGGAAATCAGCCTAAAAATCTGGCTGACCACTCATAGACAACCTAGAGAGCTAGAAAATGCTCTCATGGCACACTCGTGGTGGTCATATAACCCACAATCCCATGGAGAATTTCCATGTATCCATGGCTAGTACACAAGGATCTCAGCTCACCTAAAAAGTAAGAAGAGATACCTTTTGCTAGTTACCACACTTTGACAAGGCAATCCAAGAATCTAAGACCTTTTGGGATGTTTCTTCCATCAGGTCTTGACCTTGGACCTCTTGCCTTTTTCCTTTTTTTGACTAAGGCATGGAGCCGTCGACCATGGTCACCCGGACACTGGCAATTGATGATCCTCGAAATTCCGAAAATGCATATCTCCCAATCTGATCGTTTGACTGGTTTGAAACTTGGATCGTGGACATTTTGCCACCTAGTCTTTGAATCTGTGAAGTTGGATTGACAGTTGGAGTTTGTATCTGGTAGCTTCCCAGAAATTGCTCCTTTGGACCTCAAACTACGACGGATGGCCCATCTATCAACAATCTCCCACTTTGCCGTAGTTAAAGTAGGTTGAGTCTACATGCTGCCGCTTCATATGTGTCACTGTTTTAATGCAAAAATCAGTGACTTGATTGCTGGTCGGAGTGGACTCAAGGTTGATTGTAACCTCTTGTACCATGTGCCGGATGAAGTGACATGCAATGTCAATGTGCTTGATATGTGCATGGTGCTCATGATTCGTGGCAAGTGCGATTATGTTGTGGTGTTTGACATGCACAAGAAAAATAACTCCCGTAATCCTCCTCATCTCTGCCATGAGGCATTGGAGCCAAACAACTTCCTTGTCTCTAAAACTGAGAGATATATACTCGGCTTCTATGCTTGAGGTGGCCACAACGTCCAGCCGCTTGTTGCACAAGTTTATGGCACCCCCATTCATGAGAAACACATATTCAAGGATAGACTTCCAATCCTTTGGGTTTGAAGTGAAATCTGTGTTTGTGTAGCGAATGATGCTATTGTTGGTCCCGTTATAGGTGATGCCGAAGTTGATGATTCTAACAAGGTATCCAAAAATCCACTTCACGGCCTTGAAGTGCTCAAGTCCGGGGTTCGTCATGCACTGGTTCAATACGCTCATGCCTATTCAAGGTCCGGCCTAGTTGCCACCATCAGGTACATGAGACTATAAATGACGCTCTAGTACTTCTGACGCTCAGCTATTTCTACTTTTCCAGTAAAGCTCACAAGGTACTATCGTGTCTCAAGCCGCATGCCGATTGGTTTTCCTTCGGCCCCACTAAAACCATTGTAGTACATCTCTGATATAACGGCTCTTCTATAACAAGAGATAGCGTGATTTGCTGTGACGCGTGATCTAGATGCCGAGGAAGTATGATGCCCTCAAGATTAGACATCTAGAAGCCCTCCTGAATTGCCTCCTTGAACTCCTACAGTACCGACATGGTATTGGAAAAGAGGAGCATGTCATCCACATATACGTTGATATTGAGGACCTCATGTTCATGCTACCAGCAAAAGACACTGTAATCACTCTCGCTGCGCTCAAACCACATACACTACAGTGCCGCATCCAGCTTCTTATTTCAAGCACGAGACGCTTACTTGAGGCCATAACGCGACTTGTACAGCTTAGAAACTGTTGGAAAAAGGAGCCATCTGGCTCAGTTTCAGGTCCACAGGAGCAAGTTCCAGGAAAGTACCAGATGCCAACTCCGGTGGCAAAATGTCTACGGTCCAAGTTTGAGGCCGATCGAACGGTCGGATTGGGACATATGAATTTTCGAAGTTTCGCGGGTCATGGACCGTCGATGTTTGGGTGGGCATGGGTGATGGCTCCATGCCTTAGCCTGAGAAAAGAAAAAGGCAAGAGGTCCAGGGTCAAGACCTGATGGGAGAAATATCCAAAAAGGTCCTTGGTCTTAGGATTGCCTTGTCAGAGTGTGCTGACTAGGATAAAGGTACCTCTCCTTACTTTTTAGGTGAGGTCCTTGTGTGCTAGCCATGGACACATGGCGAATCTCCATGGGTTTGTGGGTTATGTGACCACTAGGAGTGTGCCATGAGAGCATTCTCTAGCTCTCTAGGTCGTGTGTGAGTGGTCAGCCTGATTGCTAGGCTGATTTCCTCCCTTGTGTGAGATTATGGACTCTAGTGTGTGAGCCTTAGCCTCCATGGCTAAGTGGTGTGGCTTGTGAGAGGGCTGACTTGCCCAAGCTCTAGATCTATATGTTCTCCATCATTTTGAGTGATTGAACAACCATTCTTCAGCACAAGTGATGCCCTTCCAGTCCCACATGCTCGCTGCTCCAAGACTCCCTCTCTCCTCCAGATCCCACATTTGGTATCAGAGCCAAGTTCTGCCACTTTCAGCCAGCACAGGCCGTCACTTTGGGAGTGACAGGTTGGGGTGAAACCTTCACCAAATTTGACAATCGACCACTGGATCTTCAAGTTCGAAAGACAAGCTTGCCAACAAGCCCAAGATCGCGAAGATCCAACGGTTGGATTGAGAGGTATGCTCAAAACGAGGTCGGCAAGGGCTACACTCTTCTCTCTGAGTAAGACTGTCACCTTGTGATGACCATAACTCTCTTGTTTCTTTGTCAAGTTTAAAACGTGGCACATGCGAATTGTAGTATTTTTCCTAAGCTTTCCATTGGTTAAAAACTATTTGCATTCCATCGATTCGTTTGGGAGAAACGCCGTTTACAAGCTGGCTGGTGTGAGCTGGAGTAGGACCAGAAGCATACCCTGTTTTCAAAAGGGCATATCTCTAAAAATCCCCTGTTGATGACCCTGTTTTATGGGTCGATCTGAAAGGTTTTGAGCTGAAGTTTCCAGTGGCAGGCTCTGTTTTTCCAAATTCTGAGTGTGCTGGCCTCTACAGTCCATTTTCTGTCAGACAGATTTCTTGCTGAAGCAACAGCAGAAGCAGGGGTAGCGCCGCCTTTCAAGGGCAGCGCTGAGCATCACCAAGGCTCAAAATGGCAGCAGCAGGCGTGGTAACAGCAGCCCAGCCCTTGGAGAGGCTGGAAGGACGCGCCAACTTCACGTTTTGGAAGATCCATACCCGCCTCCTTTTGGAGGAGAGGGGCTTGTGGGAGGTGGTGAGCGGCGACGAGCGCGCTCCACCTCCACAGGCAAAAGGCATCAACGCAGCAGAGATGGTGGCGGGCAAGACACCACAGAAAGGTGTAGTAGATGCAAGTTCATCTACAACTACAACAGCGGCATATGAGGAGTGGAAGAAGAAGGACAGGCAGGCCTACAGGCTGCTTGTCAACACCATCTCCAACCCGCATCTTCAGTACGTGAGTGACAAGGCTACTGCAAAAGAGGGGTGGGACACGTTGTGCAAGAAGCATGAGAGCAAGGATCCTACATTCCTCATGCTTTTGAAGGAGAAGATGATGGCGT
>SZWC01002318.1:159565-172588 GCA_023375785.1 Penium margaritaceum | reverse complement strand
AGATCCTTGTGTGCTAGCCATGGACACATGACGATTCTCCATGGGTTTGTGGGTTATGTGACCACTAGGAGTGTGCCATGAGAGCATTCTCTAGCTCTCTAGGTCGTGTGTGAGTGGTCAGCCTGATTGCTAGGCTGATTTCCTCCCTTGTATGAGATTATGGACTCTAGTGTGTGAGCCTTAGCCTCCATGGCTAAGTGGTGTGGCTTGTGAGAGGGCTGATTTGCCCAAGCTCTAGCTGTATATGTACTCCATCATTTTGAGTGATTGAACAACCATTCTTCAGCACAAGTGATGCCCTTCCAGTCTCACATGCTCGCTGCTCCAAGGCTCCCTCTCTCCTCCAGATCCAACAGAAACCAGGTGCTTTCGGCCATCCATGATGAATCCCTCTGGTTGCTCCATGTAGGTCTCCTCCTCCAAGTCACCATTCAAGAATCCCGTCTTGACATCCATTTGGTGGATCTCAAAGTCCCCAGCTATTCCATAGGAGAGGAGTGTGCGCTCAGAGGAAAACTTTGCACCAGGAGCGAATGTTTCAGTGTAGCCTTTGACAACTAGCCTTGCCTTGTACTTTTCAAGGTTGCCATGAGCTCCCTCCTTCTCCTTGAGCGTCGACTTGCACTTGATCACCTTGTACCCAAGTGGACACTCTATTAGTCTCCATGTGCCATTATCAAGCTCAAACTGTATCTCTTGCTTCATAGCTTGTGCCCAATCTGTTACATCTCGTGCAGCCATTGCCTCCTTCGAAGATGCTAGCTCATCTGAATCTGCTACAACTGCATCATTAATCTGTTCTGGTTTTGGTACCATCCAGAAATGGCCGCGTGTACCAGGTTTGTAGCGCATTCTCAGAGGTTACATGTGACCTGGTGCAAAAGCTATAATGGACAGCTGGCGCAATGCTAATGCCACAACTACTACTGTTAGTACTTTCACATCTCCTTCCTCTGTTTCTGATGATCGATCGCTATATTTGCTGTGTCAGACACGCTAGAGTAGAGTGGCTCTCCTATTGTCACCATACAGAAAAGGGGGAGGAGAGACATGGTCACAAAGGGTCTATGCTCCCACTGCCTCGTCAGCTTCTGGTTCTGGTGCTTCTTCATGGACAATGTTGGTGGCGATGCCGTTGCTCTCATTGAAGATGCCAATCTTCAAGATGATAACGTGGCTAGTATCCCCCTCATAGAGGCAGTACACCCTGCTCGTAAAGTCATAGCCGATCATTAGCATGTGTGCACTATTTGTATTCTATTTCTGCTGCTTTTCTTTCAGTTCCTGCATGTGTGCCAAGGTGCTAAACGTACAAAAGTGCCTTTCCTTAGATTTTTGCTAAACCACGCCTCATTCGATGTCTTTTGCTCTAGCGCCTTTGTTAGACTCCGATTCTTGATCTACACCGCATTGCTGACTACTTTGGTCCAGTAGCCGTAGGAGAGCTGAGGTGCGTGCAACATGGACCACGCCAACTCAATGATGATTCGATTGGCGCGTTCTGCTAAACCATTGTACTTCGGCGAGTATGGCAAGATATGCTACACCTTCATGACAGCTTCTGCGAGGATCCCCTTGCTCAGATACTCTCCACCACAATCGGTATTCAGCACCTTGATTTTCTTTCTAGTCTGGTTCTCCACCCTTGCCTTGAATTCTTTAAACCTTTCAAAGCACTAGTCCTTAGAGGAAAGGAAGTAAACAATAGTGTAACAGGTGAAATCATCAATGAATGTTAAAAAGTATCTAGAGCCTCCAAAGCTCTATGTCTGCATCGGGCCACTCAAGTCTGTGTGAACCAGCTCTAGCATCTCTTTTACGTACTTCCTTACTCCAAAAAATGCCTCGTGATGCTGCTTCCCCTCCAAACAGCTAATGTACAACTGTTGCTCAAAGTTGGAAATAGTGGGCAAGTCATGTACCATCTGCTTAGTTTCAAGCTGTTGCAAGGCGCGCATTCCTATGTGGTCATAACACGCATGCGAGATCTGTTGCCTACACCATTGCTTCAAGGCTTTGCTCACGCGGGATCTTAGTTATTCGCAATAGGCGATACATGTCACACTTATCAACCTGGCCAACTCCTCTCTTGTTTCTTTATCTAGGACGTAGCCGTAGTCATCGTCAAAGACGACGCGTAGTCTTGTATTGGTGAGAGAGGAGACAGAAGAAGGCTGAATGCACTATCAAGTACATATAACATGCCATGGAACACTCTCATCTTAATGCCACGTGAGATCTCTAACCACATCTGTACTATTCCAATCCCCTCACCATACACTATGTAATTTTCACCCAAAGTAATAGGGCAAGGAGGAATTGAAAACAACGAGAACCACTCCTTATCGGTGTTAGACTCTTGGTATACTTTAAGTCCTTGTACAATCTTAGATCCGTCTTTTCCTCTTGCGACATATCTGACTTTGCCATGAAGAGGCACTCATACACCTCCTTGGCCATGTTTATATTGCTAAAGTATCTAGAGCCTCGTTTGGTTGTGTTGCTGCTGCTGATTCTGCTGTAAGTGTTGTTGCTGTTGTTTTAAAGGATGCGGCTTTTGCTATTGTTGTTATGATTGCTGTGGCTGCTGCTCCTTTTGTTCCCTCTTGAACTTAAAGCACTCTTTCTTGTATTGCCATACTTTATAGCAGTAATAGCACTTCCTTTTCTTTTTTTCCCTCTATAGTCCAGACTACTGCTGCTGCTAGTTGAGTGAGCTCATGGCCACAACAACTACTTCATTGCTCTTGGCGACATTGCACTTTGCTAAACTACGACACATTTCCATCTCAATCATGTGCGTATATATGAAATCGAGGTCGAGAGTCAGCTGGTACTCTAGTATCTCTCGCATGGTGTCGTAGCTTGCTTGGAGCCCCCTCATCAAGAGAAGAATGAAGCGTATCTCTTCCACTTGCTTTGCCACATCCTTTGCCTGTTCACAAACGCCTCCATCCTTTACCATCGTACATTTTCAATTCCATCAAATTCTCCTCCAAACGTATAAGTTATGCATGATCCTTGCTCTCATCCTTCCACTACTCTGTAGTAGCCTTGTCATTCACGTATTGAAGATACGGTTTGGAGATGGTGTTGACAAGCAGCCTGTAGGTCTCGTTGTCGTTTGTTTTCCACTCCTCATACGTCAGTGCTGCAGTTGTAGATGAACTTGCATCTGTACCATCCTTTTATGGCGTCTTCTTTGCCACCACATACATTGCTTGATGCCTTTTTCTTGTTGATTAGGATCAAGCTCTTTGCTGCTCACCACCTTCGACAAGCCCCTCTCATCCAAAAGTGGCACGTACGGATCTTCCAAAACGTGAAGTTGGCATGTCCAGCCTCCAAGGACTAGGTTGTTGTCACCATGTCTACTATAGCCATTTTGAGCTTTGGTGATGCTCAACGCTTCCCTTGAATGGTGGTACTATTCTTACTTCTACCACTTCTCACAAACCCTGTCCAATAAAACATGGATGGTAGAGGCCTGTATACCAAAGATTTCGAAATACTGAGCCTAGCACTAGAAAGTTCAGCTAAAATCCTTCCAGATGAATGTAAAAAACAAGGTTATTGATCACAGATTTTGAAAGATATTGTTGGAGCCAAAGGAGAGAGAGAGCCTTGAAGAAGCGAGCATGTGGGACTAAAAGAGCATCAGTTGTGCCCAAGAATGGTTGTTAAATCACTCAAAATGATAGAGTACATATAGAGCTAGAGCTTGGGCAAGTCAGCCCTCTCACAAGCTACACCACTTAGCCACAGAGGCTAAGGCTCACACACTAGAGTCCATAATCTCACACAAGAGAGGACATCATCTTAGGAATCAGGCTGACCTCTCATACACGACCTAGAGATCTAGAATATGCTCTTATAGCATACTCCTAGTGGTCACGTAGCCCAAGATCCCATGGAGAACCGCCATATGTCCATGGCTAGCACATAAGGATCTCAAGTGTCCTAAAATGAAAGGAGAGGTACCTTTTTTCTACTCAGAACAATCTTACAAGGCCACCCAACAATTTAGGACCTTTTTGGAAACTTGTCCCATCATGTCTTTACCCTGGACCTCTTGCATTTTTCTTTATTAAGGCTGAGGCATGCACCCGTCGCCCATGGTCATCGAGACAGTAGCGGACAACAACTCCAGAAATTCCGTACATTCATATCTCCCAATGCCATCATTGGATGAACCTAAAACTTGGACCATAGATATTTTGCTACCCCATCATTCCAATGGTGAAATCAGATTGACGGTCGCAGTAAGCATCTGGTTCTTTACAGGATCTTGCTCTTGTGGACCTCAAACTGAGCCAGATGGCCTATTTTCCAATAATCTCCTACTTTGTCGCATTTGGAGTAGGCTAAGACAACATTGTCAACATGCCTGAAGCGACAATTTAGAAAAACGGCTTCCGACACAAACGTTCCCATCCACCGCTATTGGTATTGAAACCAAGAGGTGATATCACCCTCAGATCCAAGGTTCCATACTCAGCAGTTCATAAGAATCACTTCCTAGCACTGTATCCTTAGCACCTGGTCACTTTCATGCGAGGAGCTATCTCCTGGGACTTGAACTAATCAATGTTTCTTTCGTGTAATGCCTCTGGTGGACAACTCTATTAGGACTCTCAAAGGTAAGAGGTGCATTTAGTGACACGCAACGGACAACTTCTTATAGTACTAGAGCCAGCCTCTAGCCTAGGCATGCAGTGGCTCCGTAAATGAGCCATTTTTAGGAAAATCTAGATTGCATTATTCCTCCCTGCCTACATGGCGCTCCTTGTGACCACCAAGTGGCGCCAGCAACCAAAAAGGACCTTGGAATGTTCTAAGATGTCCCTTAGAATTTTCTTTTCCGTCTTTTGATGACGAAGAAAATCAGTGACCTCTCGCTCCACACACTTTGGAATGTCTAAGCCACAAGGAGTTGTTCTCCGTAGCATTTGCTGGGTATACTATCCAATTTAGACCAATGGGACTTGTTCCAAAGGAGATGTGCATGCCTTGTCTATCTGAGCAGACTTAGGGGACTTACTCCAAGGGAGCACTGGATGCCTAGTCCGTCCTGTGCTCTTCCAACTATCAACGATGGACAAGGAGCATATCAGGTCAACTAACTCCTCCTTGCACCTCTGTCCAATAGCTATGAGATATCTCCCCTCTGCACCAGTCTTGGCTTCAGTCTTCGTCTGCTGCGTTGACCATATCGATGCCTCAAGTACTTGCAGAGTGCAATTCGTTCTTGAGGACCTTTGTCATACGATTTGCGAGCATCTTCCTGGTCTCCACGTATTCCAGGTCCATGATCTCCTTTAGGACCATGTCTCGTGAGTATAGGTACCTGATGTCGATGAGCTTGGTCCGCGGGGAGATAACATCATCTTGTGCACTTTTCATGGCACTCTTGTTGTCGATGCAGACCTCTATTACTTCCGTTTGTGGCACTTTCATCTCGGCAAGCAAAATACGTAGCCATTGTGTCTTCTTGCATGCTTGTGATAGAGCGATGTACTCTATCTTAGCGGTAGAGAGGAAGACACAGTTCTAGAGGCACACAAAGCCCGAAGTGGACTTTTTGTCACTGATTCTTCCTTTCGAGTCGGCGTCTATGCAGCACACCAACCACAATGGGTCAGATCCTTCTTAGCCTCCAAATTGGAGTCTCATGTGTCGTGTCTTCTGTAGATAGCGCATGATGCACTTGACTTCTTGCCATTGATGTGGCCCTGGATTGGCCACAACTTAGCTTGTCCCATAGCAAAGCAAATGTTAGGGCGTGTTCCTAAAATGGCATACATGACGCTGCCAATAGCAAATAGGTACGAAAGGTTCTCCATCTCACGCTGTTCTAGTTCCGTGTTGGGGCTCATGGAGAGGGAGAGCTTGATGTCTCTTGTCATGGGTGTACTCATTGGCCTATAGTCCTCCATGTTCTAGTACATGAGGATCTTCATGATGTACTTGATCTGGTTCAGCTCGATAATTCCTATTGCTCGATTACGGTAGATGGCTATCCTGAGGTAGAGCTCAAGCAGACCCATGTCCTTCATCTTGATTCTGTTGCTCAGATCTGTCTTGAGCTTTTTTAACAGCTCCACTGAGAACGAGCAAATGACCAGGTCGTCCACATACACTGCAACCAGCATCAAGCCTTGCTCATCGTCTCTCACATATACACTAGGGACATTGTAACAGTTCGTGAAGGTGAGCCTGGCCATGAAGCTGTCGATCTCCTTACACCACATCCTTGGAACCTCTTTTAGCCCCTAAAGTGCTTTTACCACTTTGCAAACCTTGCCCTGTGGAGATTTCACCGCCTCGGACACTTCCATCAGCACTTCTTAATCTAGCTTCCCATAGAGGAAAGCTTTCTTCACATCCATCTGGCCGACCTCCAGATCTTTTGCAGCAACAATGCCCAACATGGATCAGATGGAGGCAAAGGTGACAACAGGAGTGAAGGTCTTCTTGTTCTTTGGGCCTGCATACTTGGTAAACCCCTTTAACACAACTCTTGCCTTGTACTTGTCGATAGTATCATCTTGCTTGAACGTTTTCGAGAGTACCTTTTTTGACCCCACCACGTGCGCGTTTGGAGGCCTATCAACATGGACCCATGTTCCGTTCTCTTCAATGAATGAGTTTTCATGTTGTAACTGGAGGAGAGAGGGAGCCTTGGAGCAGCGAGCATGTGGGACTGGAAGGGCATGACTTGTGCTGAAGAATTGTTCTTGAATCACTCAAAATGATGGAGTACACATAGAGCTAGACCTTGGGCAAGTCAGCCCTCTCACAAGCCACACCACCAAGCCATGGAGGCTAAGGCTCACACACTAGAGTCCATAATCTCACACACGGGAGGAAATCAGCCTAGCAATCAGGCTGACCACTCACAAACAACCAAAAAAGTAAGGAGAAGTACCTTTTTCCTAGTTAGCACACTCTGACAAGGCAACCCAAGAATCTAGGACGTTTTTGGATATTTCTCCCATCAGGTCTTGACCCTAGACCTCTTGCCTTTTTCTTTTCTCAGGCTAAGGCATGGAGCCATCACCCATTGTCACCCGGATATCGGCGGTCCATGACCCTGGATACTTAAAAAACTCATATCTCTCAATCTGACCGTTGGATCGACTGGAAACTTGGACCGAAGACATTTTTCCACCTCATGTTTCTAATGGTGAAGAGGGATTGACAATCGGAGCAGGCATCTTGTAGTTTCTTGAAACGTGCTCGTGTCGACCTGAAACTGAGCCGAAAGGCTCCTTTCCCAATAATCTCGCACCTTGCCGCAGTTAGAGTGGGCTCAAACCACATGCGTTCATGCAGAACTGCTGCTTCTCATGAGTCACTGGCTTGGTGCAGAAATCAGCGATTTGCTTGCTGGTTGGAGTAAACTCCAGCTTGATAGCACCCTCCTGCACCATGTGCCTGATGACATGATATGTAATGTCAATGTGCTTGATGCGTGCATGGTTCTCAGGATTCTTGGCGAGTGCAATTGCGCTCTGGTTGTCGACGCGCAAAGGAACTGGAACTGCGACACTCCCACTCATCTCTCCCATGAGGCGCTGAAGCCAAACTGCTTCATTCGCTCTAAAGTTGAGAGAGACGTACTCAGCTTCTGTGCTTGAGGTAGCCACGACCAGCGGCCGCTTGCTGCACCAGCTGATGGCCCCACCATTCATGAGGAACACATGTCTAGAGATGGACTTGCGGTCCTCAGGGTTTGAAGCCCAATCTGCATCTGTATAGTCGATGATGTTGTTGTCGTTGACGTTGTAGGTGATGCCAATGTTGATGGTTCCAGCAAGATAGCGGAAGATCCGCTTCACTACCTTTTGGTGCTCAGGTCTGGGATGAGCGCTAACAGCACGTGCGAGATCCGGCCTGGTTGCAAGCATCAGGTACATGAGGCTGCCGACGGCGCTCTGGTACTTCTGCCGCTCAGCTGCATCCGCTTGTTCATTGAAGCTTACGAGGTACTCCCACATCTCTAGCAGCGTGCTGATGGGTTTAGCCTCTGCCATGCTGAAGCATTGCAGGTGGTCCTTGATGTAGCGGCTCTGCTGCACGAAGAGAGAGCGTGATTTGCGGTCACGCATGATCTCGATTCCGAGGAAGTATGACGCCTCCCCGTGATCAAACATCTAGCAGGGCTCCTGCATGGCCTCCTTGAACTCCTGTAGTGTAGACATGCTTTTGGAGAGGAGGAGCATGTCATCCAAAAACACGATGATGATAACGACCTCATGCTCATGTTGCTGTTGGATCTGGAGGAGAGAGGGAGCCTTAGAGCAGCGAGCATGTGTGATTGGAAGGGCATCACTTGTGCTGAAGAATGGTTGTTCAATCACTCAAAATGATGGAGTACATATAAAGCTAGAGCTTGGGCAAGTCAGCCCTCTCATAAGCCACACCACTTAGTCATGGAGGCTTAGGCTCACACACTAGAGTCCATTATCTCGCACAAGGGGGGAAATCAGCCTAGCAATCAGGCTGACCACTCACACACGACCAAGAGAGCTAGAGGGTGCTCTCATGGCATACTCCTAGTAGTCACATAACCCACAAACCCATGGAGAATCGTCATGTGTCCATGGCTAGCACACAAGGATCTCACCTCCCCTAAAAAGTAAGGAGAGGTACCTTTATCCTAGTCAGCACACTCTGACAAGGCAATCCTAAGACCAAGGACCTTTTTGGATATTTCTCCCATCAGGTCTTGACCCTGGACCTCTTGCCTTTTTCTTTTCTCACGCTAAGGCATGGAGCCATCACCCATGCCCACCCAGACATTGACGGTCCATGACCCCCAAAACTTTGAAAATTCATATCTCTCAATCCGACCGTTGGATCGGCCTCAAACTTGGGCCGTAAACATTTTTCCACCTGATCTTTCTAATGTAGAAGTTGGATTGACAATCGGAGTAAGCATCTGGTAGTTTCCTGGAACTTGCTCCTGTGGACCTGAAACTGAGCCAGATGACTCCTCTCCCAACAACTCCCAGTGATAGACACTGTAGTCACACTCGCTGCGCTCGAACCCCATGCACTGCAATGCCGCATCCAACTTCTGGTTCCAAGCACGCGACGCTTGCTTGAGGCCGTACAGCTACTTCTGGAGCTTGCAAACCAGGTGCTCCTGGCCATCCATGACAAACCCCTCCGGCAGCTCCATGTAAATCTTCTCCTCCAGGTCACTGTTCAGAAAGGTCGTATTGACATCCATGTGGTGGAGCTGGAATTCCTTTGCTACTGCATAGGAAAGGAGCATGCGTGCAGAGGCAAACTTTGCAATAGGAGCAAAGATTTCCATGTAGTCGAAACCTTCCTGCTACGACTAGCCCTTGGCGACCAGTCTCACCTTGTACTTTTTCTAGGTTGCCTCTTGCTCCTCGCTTCTTCCTGAACACCCACTTGCACTTGATCACCTTGCATCCAAGTGGACGCTTAGTCAGCTCCCACGTACCGTTGTTCAGCTGTGACTGTATCTCTTACTACACAACTTGCATCCAATCTGCTGTATCTGGTGCAGCCATGGCCTCCTTGTACGATGTTGGCTCATCAGAGTCTGCAACAAATACGACATTCATCTGGTCTGGTTTCTGGAGCATCCACAAATGCCCGTGTTCACCAGGCTTGTAGCGCATTCTGAGAGGGTACCTCCGACCTTGTGCTCGAGCGTTTGCACGTGGCTGGCGTGGTACTGCCGACACAACTGCTCCTAATGATGGTGGTGCATCTTCTTCCTCTGCTTCTGCCGATGAGGCTGCAATATCTGCTGCATCAGAGCACGCATCTGGTAGTTTCCTGGAACTTGCTCTTGTGGACCTAAAACTGAGCCGGATGGCTCCTTTCCCAACATCTCCCACTTTGCCGCAGTCAGAGTGGGCTGAGTCCACATGCCTTCATGCAGAACTGCTGCTTCTCACGGGTCACTAGCTTGGTGCTGAAATCAGTGACCTGCTTGCTGGTTAGAGTTAACTCCAACTTGATAGTACCCTCCTGCACGATATGCCTGATCAAGTGATATTCGATGTCAATGTGCTTGGTGCGTGCATGGTGCTCAGGATTCTTGGCCAGTGCGATTGCGCTCTCGTTGTCGATGCGCACAGGAACTGGAACAGCTACACTCCCACCCATCTCTGCCATGAGACTCTGAAGCCAAACTGCTTCCTTGGCTCCAAAGCTGAGAGAGACGTACTCAGCTTTCGTGCTTCAGGTGGCCACGACGACCTGCCGCTTGCTGCACCAGCTGATGGCACCTCCATTCATGAGAAACACATGTCCAGAGATGTACTTGCGGGTCTCAGGATTTGAAGCCCAATCTGCATCCATGTAGCCGATGATGCTGCTGTCGTTGCCGTTGTAGGTGATGCCGATTTTGATGGTTCCAGCAAGGTAGCGGAAGATCCGCTTCACTACCTTCTGGTTCTCAAGTGCGGGATTTGCCATGTGCTGACTCACAGCGCTAATAGCCTGTGCTAGGTCCGGCCTGGTTGCTACCATCAGGAACATGAGGCTGTCGACAACGCTCTGGTACTTCTGCCACTCAGCTCCATTTGCTTCTCCATTGAAGCTCACGAGGTACTGCCGCTTCTCGAGCGGCGTGCCGATGGGTTTTGCCTCTGCCATGCCAAACCACTGCAAAACATGCTTGATGTAGCGGCTCTGCTACGGCGAGAGAGAGCGTGACTTGCGGTCACGCGTGATCTGAATACCGAGGAAGTATGATGCCTCCCCGAGATCAGACATCTGGAAGCGCTCCTGCATGGCTTCCTTGAACTCCTGTAGTGCAGACCTGCTGTTGGAAAGGAGGAGCATGTCATCCACATAGACGATGATGATGAGCACCTCATGACCATGCTGCCAGCGATAGACGTAATCACACTCACTACGCTCAAACCCCATGCACTGCAACGCCGCATCCAACTTTTGATTCCAAGCACGCGACGCTTGCTTGAGGCCGTACAGCAAATTTTGCAGCTTGCAAACCAGGTGCTCCTGGCCATACATGACGAACCCCTCCGGCTGCTCCATGTAGATCTCCTTCTCCAAGTCACCATACAAGAATTCCATGTTGACATCCATGTGGTGAACCTCGAAGTCCTCAGCTGCTGCATAAGAGAGGACCGTGGGCTTGTCTGAAGCGGGGCTGGTCGCCAAGGGTTACTCAAGTGTACTTGCACTTGATCACCTTACGTCATGGTGGACGCTCAGTCAACTCCCACGTGCCGTTGTCCAGCTGCGACTGTTTCTCCTGCTGCACGGCTTGCACCCAATCTGCTGCATCCGGTGCAGCCATGGCCTCCTTCTATGACGTTGGCTCATCTGAATCTACTGCAACTACGACGTTCATCAGTTCAGGTTTCTACAGCATCCAGAAATGGCCGCGCTCACCAGGCTTGTAACGCACCCTAAGAGGGTACGTGCGACCTGGTGCTGGAGCGTTAGCGGGCAGCTGGCGCGGTGCTGCTGGTACAACTACTGCTGGTGGTGGTGCTACATCTCCCTCCTCTGCTTCTGCTGATAAGGCTGTTGTATCTGCTGCATCAAACATGGGAGAGTAGAGTGATTCTACCACTGTCCCAGTAGAGGAAGGATCGGGAGAGATTGGGTCAGGAAGGATTTCTGCTCCTACTATCTCGTCAGCTGCTAGTTCTACAACCTCTTCACAGACAATGTTGGTACCGATGACGTTGCTCTCGTTGAAGACGACATCTCTGAAGATGATGACGTGGCATGTATCCCTCTCGTAGAGGCAATAGGCCTTGCTTGCCACGTCGTAGCCAATCATCAACATCTGTGCACTCTTTGCGTCCCATTTCTGCCGCTTCTCCTTGGGCACGTGCATGTGCGCCAGGCTGCAAAATGCTCGGAGATGAGCCACGGTCGGTTTCTTGCCGAACCACGCCTTGTACGCCGTCATTTACTCTAGCGCCTTAGTTGGACTACGGTTCTTGATGTAGACCGCAGTGCTCACGGCTTTAGCCCAGAAGTCGTAGGTCACCCGAGCGGCGTGCAGTATGGAGCGCGCCGACTCCACAATGGTACGGTTGGCGCGTTCTGCTACACCATACTACTACGGCGAGTACAGCGCGGTACGCTGGGCCTTGATGTCAGTTGCTGCGAGGTAGTCCTGGAACTCCTTACTTAGATACTCTCCACCGCGATCGCTCCGCATGGCCTTGATCTTCTTGCCTGTCTAGTTCTCCACCATGGCCTTGAACTCCTTGAACCTGTCAAAGCACTGTTCCTTGGAAGGAAGGAAGTACACTGCAGTGTAACGGCTGAAAGCATCAATGAAGGTCAGGAAAGAACTAGAGCCTCCAAAGCTCTGGGTCTGCATCGGTCCGCACAAGTCCGTGTGGACCAGCTCCAACACCTCCTTCGCACGCTCCCCTGCTCTAGAGAACGCCTGGCGGTGCTGCTTCCCCTCAAAACAGCCGATGCATAACTGCTGGTCAAAGTTACAGATGGTAGGCATGTCACGCACCATCTGCTTAGCTTGAAGCTGCTGCAAGGCGCGTATACCGATGTGGTCTTAGCGCACATGCCAGATCTCGCCATCTGTCGCCTGCACCACTGCTGCAAGACTCTGCTCACACGGGATCTTGATCGCCCCAAGCAAGCGGTACATGTCGCCCTCCTTCACCGACCTGGCCAACTCCTCTCTTGTATCCTTGTTGAGGACGTAGCCATAGTCATCATCGAAGACGATGCGCACTCCTGTATTTGTAAGAGAGGAGACTGAGAGGAGGTTGAATGCAGCATCAATGACATACAGCACGCCATGGAACACTCCCACTTCAATGCCACGTGGGGTCTCCAACCACATATTCACAATCTCAATCCCCTCAACATACACCACCCGATCATCACCCATAGCGATAGGACAGGGAGGGATGGACAGTAGCTGTGTAAACCACTCCTTGTGACATGTGAGGCTCTTGGTACATCCTGAGTCCTTGTACCATGCGAGATCCGCCTTCTCCACCTGCGACATGTCAGACT
>SZWC01002318.1:130474-152387 GCA_023375785.1 Penium margaritaceum | reverse complement strand
GTGTACTACGTTAGAGTGTTGCTGGTGGTGCTTCAAAACTTAGTTGCTTCTGTTGCTCCTGCGCTATTAGTGATCAGTTGTTTGAGGAAGAGCCACCGGCCTCAGAGTTTGACCTCGAGGCCTTAGACGATTCAGACTTTGTGTCAGAGTCTGTCTCTATGTCAGCCTGCATAGCCACTCTCCCTATAGCACCATACTTCTTTGGCACAATCTGCCGGTTCTCAGGTGCCTAATCTCCTGACTCTTGCAACACAACCCACTCTCTTGATTTGAGAACATGGACAAGATCCAGCGTCTTCTCCTTGCTGATCGTCCTTTCTTGAAACTCGACATCTCAGCTCCTGATGAGCTTTCCACTCGCTTGGTCCCACAGCCTGTATGCCTTGTGTGCAGTGACGTATCCAACCATTACACACTTGTGAGCGCGTGCATCCACCTTGCCACTTCCTTCTCCTGTTTTGATGTTTATCTAGGCAGTACAACTAGAGACCCTCAAATGTGAGGCATCTGGCTTCTTCCCTGACCAAGCCTTCTGTGGCGTCCTAAGCTGCTTCTCTTGCTATTTTTTACCACTCCTTCGAAGCGCGGCAGTCGGAGTAAGATTCGCAAGGTACCAAGTTGTTCTTGTAGCTTCAGCCCAGAAGCAAGGTGGGCATTTTGCATCGAAGAAAATGCTTTATGTCATGTTGAGGATAGTCTGGTTCATCTGCTTGGCAACGCAAATACTCCGAGGGGGTGTAAGTTGTGGAGGTCTGGTGGTTGATGCCATGTTGGCTCAACCAGCCTTTGCACGCCTCTACTTGTTTGGAAACAAGCCATCCGACTCAGTTTCAGGTCCAAAGGAGCAAGTTCTAGGAAACTACTAGATGCCTACTCCGATTGTCAATCTGTCTTCCCCATTAGAAAGATAAGGTGGCAAACTGTCTACAGCCAATGAATGTTTTATGTTTCTGGGGTCATCGACCGCCGGTATTAGGGTGACCATGGACAATGGCTCCATGCCTTAGCCAAAGAAAAGAAAAGGGCAAGAAGTCCAGGATGAAGACTTGATGGGAGCTATATCAAGAAAGGTCCTAGATTCTTGGGTTGCCTTGTCAGAGTGTGCTGACTAGGGAAAAGGTATTGCTCCTTTTTTTTAGGTGAGGTGAGATCCTTGTGTGCTAGCCATGGACACATGGCGGTTCTCTATGGGATTATGGGTTATGTGACCACTAGGAGTGTGCCATGAGAGTATTTTCTAGCTCTCTAGGTCGTGTGTGAGTGGTCAGCCTGATTACTAGGCTGATTTCCTCTCTTGTGTGAGATTATGGAGTCTAGAGTGTGAGCCTTAGCCTCCATGGCTGCGTGGTGTGGCTTGTGAGAATGGTTACTTGCCCAAGCTCTAGCTCTACATGAACTCCATCATTTTGAGTGACTCAATAACCATTCTTCAGCACAAGTGATGTCCTTTAAGACCCACATGTTTGCTGCTCCAAAGCTCCCTCATTCCTCCAGTTCCAAGACTTTGTATCAGAGCCAAGTTCTATGACTTTCAACAAGCGGAGACTGTCCCTTTTAAAGTTATGGTCTAGCAATTGACCACTAGATCTTCAAGTTGAAGAGAGAAGCTTTCCANCTAGGCTGATTTCCTCTCTTGTGTGAGATTATGGAGTCTAGAGTGTGAGCCTTAGCCTCCATGGCTGCGTGGTGTGGCTTGTGAGAATGGTTACTTGCCCAAGCTCTAGCTCTACATGAACTCCATCATTTTGAGTGACTCAATAACCATTCTTCAGCACAAGTGATGTCCTTTAAGACCCACATGTTTGCTGCTCCAAAGCTCCCTCATTCCTCCAGTTCCAAGACTTTGTATCAGAGCCAAGTTCTATGACTTTCAACAAGCGGAGACTGTCCCTTTTAAAGTTATGGTCTAGCAATTGACCACTTGATCTTCAAGTTGAAGAGAGAAGCTTTCCAACGTGCCCAAGATCTTGAAGATCCAACAGTCGGATTGAGAGTTATGCTCAAAATGAGGTCGGCCAAGGCTACACTCTTCTCTTTGAGTAAGACTGTCCCCTTGTGATGACCATAACTTGATCATTTCTTTGTCAATTTTAAGAAGCAGCACATGCAAATTGAAATATTTTTCCTAAGGTTTTCATTGGTGTAAAGATATTTGTATTCTATGAGGAAGTTTAGGATTAAAGTTCTTTACAAGCTGGCTAGTCTGAGTTTGAGTAGAAGTAGAAGCATACCCTGTTTTCAAAGGGGCAAATCTTTCAAAATCCCCTAATGATGATCTTATTTGATGGGTTGATCTAAAAAGTTTTCACTTGAATTTTCCGATGGTTGGCTCAGTTTTTCCAATTACTGGAAAACCAGCGCCTGTTTAGGTCTGTATACTCCATTTTCTATGAAACAGAGGTCTGGCAAAAACAGTAGCAGAAGTAAGGGTAGCACTGCAACTCAAGGGTAACGTTGGGCATCACCAAAGCTCAAAATGGCAGTAGCAAGCATGGTAACAGTAGCCTAGTCCTTGGAGAGGCTGGAAGGACGTGCCAACTTCACATTTTGGAAGATCCGTACCCGCCTCCTTTAGGAGAATGGCTTGTGGGAGGTGGTGAGCGGCGACGAGCGCTCCGCCTCCATAGGCAAAAGGCATCACCACTGCAGAGGTGGTGGCGGGAAAGACGGTGCAGAAAGGTGCAGCAGATGCAAGTTCATCTACAACTACAACAGCGGCATATGAGGAGTGGAAGAGGAAGGACAGGCAGCCCTATAGCTTGCTTGTAAACACCATCTCCAACCCGCATCTCTTATATGTGAGTGACAAGGCTACTTCAAAAGAGGGGTGGGATGCTTTGTCGAAGAAGTATGGGAGAAAGGATCATGCATTCCTCATGCTTTTGGAGGAGAACATGATGGCGTTGAAAATGCAGGATGGCGAAGGGATGGAGGTGTACTTGGATAGGGCAAGGGAGCAGGCAAAGCAGCTGAAAGCGGCCGGAAACCCTCTGGAATTCACGTGTTTGATCCTCCTCTTGTTGATGGGACTTTGAGCGAGCTACGTGGTGTGAGAGATGTTGGAATGCCAGCCGACTCTCCACTTGGACTTCATTTGCACACACGTGGTGCAGGTGCAACTACGTCGCAATGGAGCAAAGTGCAATGGTGGCGACAACAGTGAAGCAGCATTTGTGGCCAGAAGCTCACGTCACCAACAGCAGCAGCAGTCTAGGTAGGAGAGAGGCAAGAAGAAAGGCAAGTGTCACTATTGCCAGAAAGAGGGACACTGTAGAAAAGAGTGCTTCAAGTTCAAAAGGGACCAGAAGGAGTAGCAACAACAGTAGCAAAAGCAGCAATCTCCACAAAAAATGTAGCAGCAGTCACAATAGCGTCGGCAACAGCAATAGTAGCCGAACTAAACCGGCGTGCACCAGCTTGGCAATATGAACATGGCCAAGGAGGTGCCCGACCGCCTCTTCATGGCGAAGTCTGATGTTTCGTAGGTGGAGAAGGCGGATCTTGCGTGGTACAAGGACCCAGGGTCTACCAAGAGCCTGACACATCACAAGGAATGGTTTACGTAGGTACTCTCGATTCCCCCCCGACCGATTACTTTGGGTGTTGATCCGGTGGTACATGCTGAGGGAATTGGAATCATGGAAATGTGGTTGGAGACCCCTCGTGGTATTGACCTGGGAGTGTTCCATGGCGTGCTCTATGTACCTGATGCTGCGTTCAACCTTCTTTTAGTATCCTCTCTCACAAACACATGACTGCGAGTCGTCTTTGATGACAACTATGGCTACATCCTCGACAAGGAAACACCATAGGAGTTGGCCAGGTCTGTGAAGGAAGGTGACATCTATCGCCTATTGGGGGCGACCAAGATCACGCGTGAGTAATGTCTTGCAATAGTAGTGTAGGCGAAAGATGGTAAAATCTGGCATGTGAGCTACGGCCACATCGGCATGTGCGCCTTACAACAACTTCAAACAGAGAAGATAGACGTGACTTGTCCACCATCTCTAACTTTGAGTAGTAGTTGTGCATCAGCTGTTGGGATGAGAAAGAGGATCGCGAGACATTCTCTCGAGCGGGGGAGCACGCAAAGGAGGTGCTAGAGCTGGTCCACACAGACTAATGTGGCCTGATGCAGACCCAGAGCTTTGAAGGCTCTAGGTATTTTCTCACCTTCATTGATGATTTCAACCGTTATACTGCTGTGTTCTTCCTTTCTTCCAAAGACCAGTGCTTTGAAAAGTTCAAGGAGTTCAAGGCAATGGTGGAGAACCAGACTGACAAGAAGATCAAGGCATTATGTAGTGACTATTGCAGAGTACTTGAGCAACGAGTTCTAGGACTATTTTGCAACAGCAGTCATCAAGGCATAGCGGATAGCGCCATACTTGCCACAGTAAAGAGGCGTAGCAGAACACAGCAATCGCACCATCGTTGAGTTGGCTTGCTCCATGGTGCACGTGGCCCGGCTCAACTATGACTTCTTCGCCGAAGAAGTGGGCACTGACGTGAACATCAAGAACCCGATCCAACCAAGGCCCTCGAGTAGATGATGCCGTATGAGGCGTGGTTCAACAAGAACCAGAGCGTGGGTCATTTTCGCACGTTTGGCAACTTGGCGCACATGCACGAGCCCAAGGAAAAGCGGCAGAAATGGGACGCAAAGAGCGCACAAATGCTAATGATCCACTATGACGTGGCAAGTAAGGCGTATTGTCTGTACGTGAGGGACACTGGTGACGTCATCATCTCCAGGGATGTCGTTGTCAACAAAAGTAACGTCATCAACACCAACATCATCTGCAAAGAGGAAGTAGAATCAGCAGATGAAGAAACATCGCGAGTAGACATTCTACCTGACCCTGTCTCTCGTGACCCTTCCTCTGCTATGACAGTGGGAGAACCACTCTATACTCCCATTTCTGATGCAGCTCATACAGCGGCCTCATCAGCAGAAGCAGAGGAAGGAGATGTAGCATCACCACCACTAGTTGTTCTACCTAGAGCATCCCGTCAGCCGCCTACTTATGTCCTGGTACCAGGCCGCAAGTACCCTCTCAGGGTGCGCTACAAGCCTGGTGAGCGCAGGTATTTATGGATGTTGCAAAAACCAGATCAAATGAATGTCGCAATTTCAACAGATTCATAGGAGCTAACGTCCTACAAGGAGATCATGGCTGCACAAAATGCAGTGCATTGGGTGTAAGCTGTGTAGCAAGAGAAGTAGTCACAAGTCAACAACAATACGCGGGAGCTGACTGAGCGTCATCCACTTGGACGCAAGGTAATCAAGTACAAGTGGGTGTTCAAGACGAAGAGAGGCGCAAATGGCCACCTCTAAAAGAACAAGGCAAGACTCGTCGCCAAGGGCTATTCGCAGAAGGAAGGCATTGACTACACTAAAACCTTTGCTCTTGTTGCAAAGTTTGCATAGAGGCAAGCTTTACAATAGGAGCGAAGGTTTTAGTGTAGTCAATGCCTCAAGCAAGTGTCGCGTGATTGGAACCAAAAATTGGATGCGGTGCTCAAGTACATGGCATTTGAGCGTAGTGAGTGTGACTACAGCGTCCATTGCTGGTAGCATGGTCATGAGGTGCATATCATCATCGTCTATGTGGATGACATGCTCCTCCTTTCCAACAGCATGTCTATACTACAGGAGTTCAAGGAGGCCATGCAGGAGCGCTTCCAGTTGTCTCATCTTGGGGAGGCATCATACTTTCTCTGAATCCCGTTCGCGCATGACCGCAAATCACGCTCTCTCTCGCTATATGAGAGCCGCTACCTCAAGGATATTTTACCGCAGTTTTGAATGGTAGAGACTAAACCCATTGGCATGTTGCTTGAGACACGGTAGGACCTTGTGAGCTTCAATGGAGAAGCAGATACAGTTGAGCGGTAGAAGTACCAAAGCACCGTCGGCACTCTTATGTACCTGATGGTGGCAACCAGGCCGGATCTTGCACAGGCTGTGAGCGCTTTGAGCCAGCACATGGCGAACCCTAGACCTAAGCACGAGAAGGTAGTGAAGCAGATCTTGCGCTACCTTGCTAGAACCATCAACATCGGCATCACCTACAACAGCAACAAAAACATCGTTGCCTATACTGACGCATATTTGGCGTCAAACCCTGAGGACAGCAAATCCATCTCTGGACATGTGTTCCCTATGAATGGCGGGGCCGTCAGCTGTTCCAGCAAGCGGCACGTGGTCGTGGTCACCTCAAGCTCGGAAGCTGAGTACGTCTCTCTCAGCTTTGGAGCCAAGGAAGCAGTTTGGGTTCAGCATCTCATGGCGAAGATAAGTAGGAGTGAAGCAGTTCCAGTTCCTATGCACATCGACAACCAAAGCACAATCGCACTTGCCAAGAATCATGAGCACCATGCATGCACCAAGTACATTCACATCACACATAACTTCATCGAGTACATTGTGCAGGGGGGTTCTATCAAGCTAAAGTTTACTCCAACCAGCAAGCAGGTCGCTCATTTCTACACCAAGCTAGTGACTCGTGACAAGCAGCAATTCTCCATGGAGGCATGTGGACTAAGTCTACTCTCACTATGGCAAAATGGGAGATTATTGGATAAGGTGCCATCTGACTTAGTTTCAGGTCCACAATAGCAAGNCTTGCCAAGAATCATGAGCACCATGCATGCACCAAGTACATTCACATCACACATAACTTCATCGAGTACATTGTGCAGGGGGGTTCTATCAAGCTAAAGTTTACTCCAACCAGCAAGCAGGTCGCTCATTTCTACACCAAGCTAGTGACTCGTGACAAGCAGCAATTCTCCATGGAGGCATGTGGACTAAGTCTACTCTCACTATGGCAAAATGGGAGATTATTGGATAAGGTGCCATCTGACTTAGTTTCAGGTCCACAATAGCAAGTTCCAAGAAACTACCAAATGCCTACTCTGATCGTCAATCCGTCTTCATCAGTAGATAGATCAGGTGGAAATCTTCTGCGGTCCATGTTTGAGGCTGATCAAACGGTTGGATTGAGTGACATGATTTTTTGTCGTTTTCGAGGTCATCGACCGTCGCTATCTGGGTGACCATGGGTGATGGCTCCATGCCTTAGCCTGAGAAAAGAAGAAGGCAAGAGGTCCAAGGTCAAGACCTGATGGGAGCAATATCCAAAAAGGTCCTAGCTACTTAAGGTTGTTTTCTCTGAGTGTGCTAATTAGGAGAAAGGTATTTCTCCTTTCTTTTTAGGTGAGGTGAGATCCTTATGTGCTAGCCATGGACACATGGCAACTTTGTATGGGATTATGGATTATGTGACCACTAGGAGTGTGTCATGATAATATTTTCTAGCTCTCTAGGTTGTGTGTTAGGGATCAGCGTGATTACTAGGCTGACCCTCCACATACGGCTCTCTTGTGTGAGACAGTGGACTCTATTGTGTGATCCTTAGCCTCCTTGGCTAAGTGGTGTGGCTTGTGAGAGGATTGACTTGCCGAAGCTCTAGCTCTGTATGTACTCCATCATTTTGAGTGATTCAAGTAACCATTCTTCAACACAAGTGATGCCCTTTCAGTCCGGCATGTTTCCTGTTCCAAGGCTCCCTCATTCCTCCAGTTCCAACAGTACTCACCACCGTTGTTTGTACGTAGTGTCTTGACCTTCTTGCTTGTCTTCATTCTACCATGGCAACAAACTCTTACAGCTTCTCCTTGACCTCTCCCTTTTTCTTGAGGAAGTAGATCTACATCTTGCGACTATGGTCATCGATGAAGGTAAAAAACTACTTGTTACCGCTGTTTGAAGGAGTCTGCACACATCACATTGAATCAGTTTGCCGCATGTTGCGCGTTATACTCAAAAGGATTTCTCTTTCCCTTACCATGGAGGCATGGCTTACATAACTTCTTGCACTTTCCCTCATCCTTGGCCTTGCTTCCCCCAACCCCATGAACCACTTCGTGTTGTTGCATAGCTTGTGGTGTACTATTTATCACATGGCCGAACCGCCTCTACAACAGTTTAGCATCTACGTCTTTGGTGGAGTTGACCGTCATGGTGACAGCGCGTGATGCTACATCTGGCTTTGAAGACTTGGGCTCCTCAACCGCTGCATATCTGTCATTTGTACTCTCAAAGGGTTTTGTTTTCAACACGTAGAGCCCATCAACGCTTGGGACCTTTGCGACAAGACTCTCATTTAGATAGGAGATCTTGATGTCCTTGTTCTTAACAATCACGGCCTTCTCCCTCGTGAAGATGACGGTCATGTCGTGCTTCATGTATTTTTCAACAGGAGGATCGCCGTAAAACATAGCATGCAAACGACGTTCTCGAGCTTCATGTATTTTTGAGCACTATTCACGTTGATGCAGATCAACATATCTTTTGTAAAAGAGGCCATTCGGCTCAATTTCAGGTCCACAGGAGCAAGTTCCAGGAAACTAGCAGATGCATTCTCCGATAGGCAATCCAAATTCTCTATTGGAGAGATTTAGTGGGACAATGTCTACGGTCAAAGTTTCAGGTTGATCCAATGGTCGGATGTGGAGATATGAATTTTCGGAGTTTCCGGGGTCATGCACTGCTGATCTCTGGGTGACCATGGACGACGGCTCCATGCCTTATACCATCCAGATTAGACCAAGGGGACTTGCTCCAATGGAGTTGTGCATGCATTATCTATCTAGACCAGACTTAGGGGACATACTCCAAGGGAGCAATGCATGCCTAGTCCGTCCTGTACTTGTCCAAATATTAGCCATGGACAAGGAGCATATCAGGTCAACACTCCCTTGGTTGCCGGCACACTCTCAGTCATCACGTTAATCAACTCCTTCTCACCCATTCCTTTGCCCTTGTTTCTACTACCATGATCTCCATCTTCCTTTTCAGGAGCCCTGCACCCCCGTGCCCAACACCCAGGCTTGCCACAATTATGGCACCTCTCCCGACGCTATGAAATCCTTCCACCGCCACCATTTCCTCTTCGTCCGCCACCACCGCTTCCGCTCCCGCTCTGACCCGAAGAGGAGTTGTTGCCACAACCAAAGTACTGTGTAGCATAGGCTGAAATCGTAGCCTGACTACCGCTAGGACGCATCCTCCTTCCAATCACCAAAGACCTTGATCAAAGGATCCCTACTTTCAGGAAGCTCCATGAGGAGGATCATGGCGTGCATGTTGGTGTCTATTTTACATCTCATTTGGGTCACTCACTGTAGCAGTCTTTCAAACCGCAATAGGAAGTCTGTAATTGACTCTCCCTTGCTCACCCTCATCTAAATCAGCTTTAGAAGGATAAACAAGAGATTTGCAAGAGCCGTTGATTGGTGTACATGTGAGAGCTTCTCATAAGCCTTTGATGCATGTGTAATACCTTCAAGGTGGACATGTTGTGACTCATGTACTAATGTCACAAGAATCAAAAGCGCCATGCCATTTTTGAGACTCCATGCTTCATATCTAGCACACATTTTAGGAGGTTCAACCTCTTCTCCAAGGAACATCTATAGGTAGCCACGCATCCTCTTGACAATCTCAAATTGCCATTTCCTCAAGGGAAATCCTATCCATGTGAGCTTTGCATCCCACCATTGACCTGCTCAATAGTGAGCGTCGTAAGTGTCCTCATATTGCTTCTTTACTTCTCTACTTCTCTACTTTGTTCACGCGGGTGTATGATAATTCGGGCTGTTATCTGCTACTAGTTTAGAAGGTGCAAAGCCATTGCTTATCCCGTAGCTGTTCATTACCTACAAATAGAGAAGAACGAACTCTAGAGAACCTAGGGTCCTATCTCCAAGGGTAGAGCTTATCGTTGCTAGGGTCCAAGGGTGGTACCTCAAATTGCAGAGCTTATCTGTGGGCCTTGTTTGCTAAGTTCCAGAACCCGTTGTTGAGTTCATTGAGCAAATGGAGCAGATAGAGCTGATGGAGCAGATGTGCGCTACAAGACAGAGAGGGTGAGAGAGAGAGAGCACAGAAGCGTGCCTTACAATTAACTTGTGTGGACTTACAACCCTTTCTTAACTTGCCTCAGGCAAAGGACTAGAAAACAAGGGCAACAGAATGTTTTTTGTCGTCAAGTCATAGCATTGCAAGTAGGATGAGACATCTCCCTCAGAATCATGGTTCCATTCTTGGCAATTCATAAGCATCACTTCCTTGCTCTGTGTCATTACCACCTGGTGAGTTTTCCGCAAGGAGCTAACTCCTCAGGCTTAGACCAACCAATGCTTCTTTAGAGTCTACCTCTTGTGGACAACTCTGTGAGAAGTCTCAAAGATAAGAATTGTAATCAATAACAGGCAACTAAAAAGTACTTATAAACATAGAGCCAGTCTTTAGCCTAGTCGCACAGTGTTTCCTTTGTCTAGCGTCCTATAGAGGAAAGCTGTCTGGACATCCATCTAATGGACCTATTCATCTTTTGTAGCAGCGATTTCCAACATGAATGTGATAGAGGCAAAGGTGACAACAAGCGCGAAGGTTTCCATGTACTCTAAGCCTACACGCTAGGAACACCCCTATTGCACAAATTTTGCCTTGTACTTGTTAATAGTACCATCCTACTTGAACATTTTCCGGAGTACCCATTTTGACCCCACCACATGCGTGTTTGGGGGCCTGTCCACTTGAACCCATGTTCCGCTCTCTTTAATGGATGTGAGTTCGCTATCCATTGCCTCCTTCCACTTGGCCGTATCTAGCATGTTCATAGCCTGCGCTACGGTCACATGCTCTCCTTGAGCCAAGCATGACCAGTTGAGTCCGGTCCATTGTGCACTCTCAGCAGTGTATTTGGGCGAAGGTTTCTTCTTGCACGTATAACACTGTACTGTTGTTGGTGGTACTTCAAGGCTTAGTTGCTTCTGTTGCTCCCGCGCTCCAAGTGATCTGTTCTTTGAGAAAGGGCCACCGGCCGCAGAGTTCAACTCACTTGCCTTGGATGACTTGGACTCAGTGTCAGAGTCCATCACTGTGTGAGCCTGCACGGCCACTTTCCCTTCAACACCATCCTTTACTACTACCCTTTGCCAGTTCTCATGTGCATGATCATATGACTCGAGCAACATAACCCACTCTCTTGATTTGGGAGCATGGATATGATCCTGGGACTCTTCCTTGCCGAGCGTCCTTCCATCAAACTCGACATCCCAGCTCCTGATGAGCTTTCCAGCCGGTCCGACAACCTATAAGCCTTGTGTGCAAAGTCGTATCCGACCATTTCACACTTGCAAGCGTGTACTTCCAGCTTGCCACTTCCTTCTTTTGCTTGGACCTTTGCCCAGGCCGCAAAACGAAAGACCCTCAAGTGTGAGGCATCTGGCTTTTCCCCTCACCAAGTCTCTTGTGGCGTCCTCAGCTACTTTTCTTAATGCTTCTTACCACGCCTTCCAAGCGCGGCTACCGAACTGAGATTCAAAATGTAGCAGGCAGTTGTAGCTTCAGCCTAGAAGCAAGGTGGGAGTTTGGCGTCAAAGAGCATGCTTATTGTCATGCCACGGATAGTCTGATTCATTTGCTCGTCAACGCCATTGCTTTGGGGAGTGTAAGGCGTAGTAGTCTAGTGGATGATGACGTGTTGGCTCAATTAGCCTTTGTACGCCTAGTACTCACCACTGGTTTTTGTGCGATGTGCCTTTACCTTCTTGCTTGTCTGCCGGTCTACCATGGCGACAAACTCTTGTAACTTTTCCTCCACCTATCCCTTTGTCTTGAGGAAGAAGATCTACATCTTGCAATTGTGATCATGAATGAACGTCACAAAGTAATTGCTACCACTGTTTGAAGGATTGCGCAATGGTCCGCAAACATCATAGTGAATCAAGTCCAAGATTGCCACTGTACATTTCACATTACGCTCAAAGGGCTTTCTCTTTGCCTTGCCTTGGAGGCATGGATCACACAACTTCTTGCACTTTCCCTCATCCTTGGCCTTGCATCACTCAATCCCATGAACCACTTCATGCAGCTCCATATCTAGCAGTGTGCTATCAGCCACATGGCCAAACCAGTTGTGCCACCGCTCAGCATATGTGTCGTTGGTGGAGTTGGCTACCATGGTGACGGCGTGTGGTGAAACATCACGCTTTGGAGACTTGGGCTCTTCAACCGCCACATATCCCTCATTTGTAATCTCAAGGGGCTTGGTCTGTAGTACATAGAGCCCATAAACGCTTTGGACCTGTGCGAGAAGACTCCCCTTGGGATAGGAGATCTTGATGTCCTTGTTCTTGATAACCATGGCCTCCTCCTTCGTGAAGATGACCGTCATGTCGTGGTCCACAATTTTGGACACAGATAGGAGGTTTGCCACAAAAGATTGCATGTAGACGAAGTTCTCTAGCTTGAAGTATTTTTTCAGCACTGTTCAAGTTGATGCTGATCAACGTATCTCCCTCGCCTTGCGCATGGATAAGGCTGCCATTGGCACACCGTAAGCTACGTTCATTGTCCTCAATTGAGATGAACCCATCCTTCTCCCTTGAAGAGTGGTGGTTCATTCCAAAGTCGAGCGCGTATGTTCCACACTTTAAGAGTGCCGCTCCCTTGGTTACCGGCATGCTTTCAGCCATCATGTTTGTCAATTCCTTCTTACCCTTTCCTTTGTCCTGGTTTCTACCACCATGATCTCTGTCTTCCTTCTTGGGAGCCCTGCACTCCCGTGCCCAATGCCCAGGCTTGCCACAGTTATGGCACTTCCATGACGCTTTGAACCCTTTCCACCACCACCATTACCTTTTCCTCCGCTGCCACTGCTTCCTCTACCAATCTGACTAGAAGAAGAGTTGTTGCCACGACCACCGCACTGTGCAACATAGCATGAAACGTTAGCCTAACCACCACTGTAACGCATAGCCTCGTTGCGCACGTACTCCAACAGTGCCTCATACATCAAATCATCCTCCTTCCAACCGCAAAAGACGCTGATCAGAGGACCCAAGCTTTCACGTAGCGCCATGAGGAGGATCATGGCCTAACTGTTGGTTTCCATTCCTTGGTTTATTGGGGTCACTTGCTGCAACTGTCCTTCAAATTGCAACAGGAAGTCTTGAATTGACTCTCCCTTGCTCACCCTCATTGACATCAACTTTTGAAGGATGAAGAGGCGATTTGCAAGAGCCGTTGATTGGTGTACACGTGAAAGCTTCTCATAAGCCTTTGATGCATGTGTGATACCTTGGAGCTGGACATGCTGTGACTCATGCACTTATATCTTAAGAATCGCAAGTGCCATGTCATTTTTGACATTCGACGCTTCATATCCAGCATCGTTTTTTGCAGGTTCAACCTCTTCTCCAATGAATATGTTCAAGTAGCCACGCACCCTCATAACAATCTCAAATTTCCATTTCGACAAGGGAAAACCTATCCTTGTGACCTTTGACATCCCAACGTTGACCTACTCAAGGGTGAGTGTCGCTGGTTCATACTACTTCTTTGCTTCTCTTATTCTCAGCTTGGTTGAGGCCGATGTAGGCTGATGTAGGCTGTTGTGTGCTGCCAGTTTAGAAGGTGCAAGTTCGTTGCTTACCCCTTAGCCGTTGATCACTTGCAGACAAAGAAGAACGCACACTAGCAAACTCAGGGTCGTACCTCCAAGGAAAGAGTTTATCCTGGTAAGGGCCCAAGGGTCATACCTCCAAGGGCAGAGCTTAGTCTTGGCCCTTATTCGCTAAGTTCCAGTACCCGACATTGGAGCCGATGGAGAAGATGGAGCAGATGGAGCTTATGGAGCTGATGCGCACTACAAGAGACGGAGGGCGAGAGAGTATGCAGAAGCGTGCTTTAGAACTAGTGAGTATGGGTCAATAACCCTTTGTCAACCTGCGTCTAGAAAATGGGTTCTGACATAATGGTTCCCGCCGACCGCTCTTGGTATTGCAACCAAGAGGAGATATCACCCTCAGAGCCAAGGCTCCACACTGAAGAGTTTATAGGAATCACTTCCTTGCACTGTGTCCTTAGCACCTGGTCAGTTTTGCGCGAGGAGCAAACTCGTGCGACTTAGANCCTTATTCGCTAAGTTCCAGTACCCGACATTGGAGCCGATGGAGAAGATGGAGCAGATGGAGCTTATGGAGCTGATGCGCACTACAAGAGACGGAGGGCGAGAGAGTATGCAGAAGCGTGCTTTAGAACTAGTGAGTATGGGCCAATAACCCTTTGTCAACCTGCGTCTAGAAAATGGGTTCTGACATAATGGTTCCCGCCGACCGCTCTTGGTATTGCAACCAAGAGGAGATATCACCCTCAGAGCCAAGGCTCCACACTGAAGAGTTTATAGGAATCACTTCCTTGCACTGTGTCCTTAGCACCTGGTCAGTTTTGCGCGAGGAGCAAACTCGTGCGACTTAGACCAAACAATTCTTCTGTAGTGTATTCCCCCTAGTGGAGAACTCTGTGAGGAGTCTCAAAGGTAAGAACTGTACTTAATGGCACACAACTGATAGGTTCTTATAGTCCTAAAGCCAGCCTCTAGCCTAGGCGCAGAGTCACTCCTTGGATGAGCCACTTTGGATGCAATCTGGATTGCATTTTTGCACCTGTCTACATGGCACTCCCTTTGACTACTAAGTGGTGCCAGCCACTAGGAAGGACCTTCAAATGTTCCAAGATGACTCTTGGAACCTTCCTATCCCCCTTTTGGTCACAAAACAGAATAGCCACTTGGCTAGGATTCAACCTGGTAACCTCTCGCTTCAGAGACTAACCGTGGAACGTCTAAGCCAGAAGGAGTTGTCCTAGGTAGTGTGTGCTGGCTATACACTCTAGTGTAGACCAAGGGGACTTACTCCAAAGGAGCAGTGCATGCCTTGTCTATGTCGACCAGACTTAGGGAACTTACTCCAAGGGAGCAGTGCATGCCTAGTCCGTCCTATGCCTATGTAAATGTGAGATATGGACGAGGAGCATATCAGGTCAACAGTGGCTTCTACCTCCTCTCCGCGGAACCTCATTTTGCGGCCGTTTGCAAGTAAGGGCACCGCCAGCAGCACACTTCACCCTGAGCTTGGTTCCTTGGATGCACGACCCTTGGTAGCCGCGGACAGAATACTGAAAGCAATGGAAGGTAGGGAAGTGGAACGGTAAGAGCACACATAGAGTAGTTAAATGTCAGTGAGAATCAGGGGTAGATTATATGGAATGCGGAATTCTCGTTCAAGAGGCCATCTTTTGCTACCGTTACTTTGGCCTTATCTACTTGGGACTCCGTACAATATTTCTATACGCCGTGGGTCTAGTCCCTTGTGTGTCATGCTCTTTCCTCATACTTGGACTCCATGGGGTGCATCTACATACCGCAAATCTCGTCCTAAAGAGCACACGAGAATATCTTTCTTCTTTCTTCTTCCTTATTCTACAAAGTTTTTCTTCTACCTCCGCGGCTGGTGCACACGGACTTTGTGCTCTTGCTTGAATCTTTGTCTTCTGCAATGCGTCCTCCAGGTGCTTCTCCTTGATTAGCGGAGCAACCCTAGTGCTTATTGGCTATTGCTCCCTTGATTACTCCACTCGTCCGTCGTTCTGCCTCTTCTACTTAACTAGCTTCGTGATTACGTTTCTTCTTGGCATCGACCCTTATTTCTTTTTCACTACTGATCTTCTCGCCACTTCTTCCTACCTCTTTCACTACTGTTGCGTTTCATATCATGCTGGTTCTCTACGCTGCCACCCCTTCATTCAAGTGCTTGAGATAGCCGTAGGGAGGTCACCGCAGATGACAATGTCAACCTATGGTAGCTTCGCTCCAGGTGGCCTGCCTTCACTACTACTACATTCTGTACTTTCCCTATGCTCGACTGCTCTTACACTAGGAGCCAGCGTACATTGCGCAGAACCTTGTCCGCCAAGGTCCCTCTTCTTCTGTGGATTTACCCTTGCGCGGACTAGCGGCAAAATCCAACGTGATGGGTTCGTATAGAGACAAACTTTGCAATAGAAGAAAAGGTTTTAGTGTAGTCAATGCCCTTCTGCAGCAAATAGCCCTTGGCAACCAGCCTTGCCTTGCTACCTCCTCCCCGCTACTTCTTGGATATCCACTTGCACTGGATCACCTTACGACCTGGTGGACGCTTTGTCTACTTCTTTGTGTCGTAGTCAAGCTTTGACTATGTCTCTTGCTCCATAGCTTGTGTCCATCTGCTGCATCGTGCGGAACCATGCCTTGTACGGCATCATCTGCTATAGCGACTTAGTTCGACTCTAATTCTTGATATACACTACAGTACTCACAGCTTTGGCCTATAACTTGTATGTGAGGTGAGTCGCATATAGCATGGATTGTGCTGACACGATGAAGGTATTGTTGATGCATTCTGCTACACCGTTTTGCTGTGGCGAGTGTGTTGGGGTATGCTACGCCTTGATGCAAGCTGCAGTGTGGGTCTTGGAACTCCTTACTTAGAGAGACCTCTATATGGGCCGTTGCGTAGTGCCTTAACTTTCTTGCCAATCTCGTTCTCCACCATTGCCTTGAACTCCTTAAACCTGTCAAAGCATTGGTCCTTGGAAAGAAATATACACAGTAGAGTAATGGCTAAAATCATCGATTAAGGTAAAAAAAAACATTTGAAGTTATGGGTCTGCATCGGGCCACACAAGTCTCTGTGAATGATCCCCAACACTTGTTTTGCATGCTTTCCTAGTAAAACAAATACCTCGCGATGCTGTTTCAACTCAATATAGCCAATGCATTACTGCTGCTCAGAATTGGAAATGGCGAGAGAGTAACGCAACGTTTCCTTAGCTTGAAGCTGCTACAAGGCGCGTATGCTGATGTGGCAATAGCGCGCATGCCAGATCTCACCATCTGTTACCAGCACCACTGTTGTGATACTGTGGTGACGCAAGATCTTAGTTTCCTCCAGCAAGCGGTACATGTCGCCCTCCTTTACTAACCTGGCCAACTCCTCTCTTGTTTCCTCTCAACGATGTAGCCATAGTCATCGTCGAAGACGACGTGTAGTCGTGTTTGTGTAGAAGGAGAGTAAGAGAAGGTTGAATACAGCATCAAGTACATAGAATATGCCATGAAACACTCCTTTTTGAATACCACATAGTGTTTCCAACTACATCTTCTCTATTATAATCCTCTCAACATACTCTACCGGATCATCATCCAAAGTAATAGGTGAAGAAGGGATTGACAACAAGTGCAAGAAACAATTGTTTGTGGTACATCGGACTCTTGGTGCATCTTAAGTCCTTGTACCATGCCAGGTCCACCTTCTCCACCTGCAACATGTCTTGTTTAGCCATGAAAAGGCGGTCTTCCACCACTTTGGCCACTTTCATGTTGCCAAAGAAGCGTACTCCTGCCTGGTTTTCCTGTTGCTGTTGTTGACGTTGATGAGATTGCTGCTCATCTTACTATACAGGCTGCTCTTTTTTCTAGTGCTACCAAAACTACTTTTACTGCTACTATTCCTTGTGGTCCCTCTAAAACTTGAAGTACTCTTTCTTGTAGTACCCCGGTTTCTGGCTTTAGTGGCATTTGCCTTTTTCTTCTTGCCTCTCTCCTGCTCAGACTCTTGTTGCTGGTTACTTGAGTCCATTATGATAAAAGTTGCTTCATTGATGTTGCCACCTTTGTTTCTTCCGTTATAGCGCAGTTCTACCTGTACCCGGTGTATGCAAATGAAATCGAGGCCAATAGTTGGCTGGAACTCAACTATCTCCGCATTCTGTCATAGCTTCCAGGGATTCTCCCTAGCAAGAGATGAATGAAGCACGTCTCTTTTACATAGTTTTCTTCCACTTTTAGCTATGTTGCTAGATCCTTCACCTTGTTTAAAAAACACCACATTTTCAATGCCACCATCTTCTTCTCTAAAAGCATGAGGAATACAGGATCCTTGCTCTCATACTTCTTCCACAATACATCCAACCCCTCCTTTGGAGTAGCCTTACCACTTACGTACTAAGGATGTGGGTTGGAAACAATGTTGACAAACACTCTATGGGCCTACCTATCCTTGTTTTTCCACTACTCATATGTCGTTGCTCTAGATGTAGATGAACTTACCTCTGATGTACCTTTTAGTGGCATGTTCCTCGCCACTACCAGCACTACGGTGATGCCTTTTGCCTCTGGATTTCTACCTGGCTCGTCGTCGCTCACCAAAACATGAAGGTGGTGTGTTCTTCCAGCCTTTTTAACGGCTAGGCTGCTATCACTATGCCTACTACTATTATCTTCACCCTTGGCGATGTTCAATGCTACCCTTGGATGGCGGTGCTACTCCTACTTCTACTACTACTTTTGCTAGGAATTTGTGATAGAAAATGGACTGTAAAGTCCGCTAGATAGAAAATGTAGAAGAATAGAGTCCAACACTAGAAATGCTACTCAACGGTTTAGATGATCCCATGAAACAGGGTCATCAATAGTAGTTTTTTTAAGATACGCCCCTTTGAAAACAAGATATGCCACAATACCTACTCAAGCTCCGATTAGCCAGCTTGTAACAAGCATTTCTTGCATATGTACTCATGGAATGCAAAGCTTTTTACACCAATAAAAAGCATAAAAAATTTACTTTAATTCACATTTGCCACATTTGAATTTGAGCAAAGTATGACTATTACAAGAAGATTCTTGTTTTCAAAGAGAAGAGAGTAGCCCTAGCTAACCTTGCGCAGAGCATAACTCTACATCAGACTGCTAGATCTTTGCGATGTTGCACTCATTGGAAACCTTGTCTTTAGAATTTCAAGATGTAGTGGTCGATTATTGAATTTGGTCAAAGTTTGACCTTAGTTTTCACTGTGAAAGTGGCGTCGTGTGCTGGCTCAAACTGGCAGAATCTAGCTCTGATGTCGAGTGTTGGAACTAGAGGATTGAGGTGACCTTGGAGCAGCAAACATCAAGGAATAAAAGGGAATCTATTCTACTAAAAAATGATTGTTGAATCATTCAAGTTTATGGAGTACATATACAGCTAGAGCTCGGACAAGCTAGCCCTCTTACAAGTAAGACCACTTAGCCATGGAAGCAAAGACACACACTAGTGTCCGTAATCTCATACAAGATAGGAAATCAGCCTAGCAATCAGATTGACCACTCACACACAACCTAAAGAGCTAGAAATGCTCTCATGGTACACTCCTAGTGGTCATATAATCCATAATCCCATGGAAAATTGCCATGAATCCATCGGTATCACAAAAGTATCTCACCTCACCTAAGAGATAAGGAGAGGTACCTTTTCCCTAGTCACCACACTCTGACAATGCAACCAAGAATATAAGACCTTCTGGAAATCTATCCCATGGGGTCTTCATCCATGACCTCTTTCCTTTTTCCGCGCTAAGGCATGAAGCTGTGGTCCGTGGTCACCTAGACACCAACCGTCGATGACTCAAGAAATTCTGAAAATTCATATCTCCTAATCTGACATTGACTATACATATTTTGCCACCTGATCTTTCAAATGAAGAAGTTGGATTGATAACTACTAGAGGCATCTAGTAGTTTCTTGGAACTTGCTCATGTAGATTGGAAATGGAGCCGGATGGCCCATTTTTGAACATACCAATTGCTTGCACATATCGAGTTGGCTCGTCGCCACAGACCACCTCCTAGAAACACTTCTTTCCCAAAGGGAGGCGGATACGGATCTTGTAAAACATGAAAATGGCGCGTCCCTCATACCTCTCTAAGGCATGTGCTCTTGTCATCACACCTATTGCTACCATTTGGAGCCTTAGGGATCTTCAAAACTGTTCTTGAGAGGCGGTACTACCCCTATTTCTACTATTATTTCTGCCAAAATCTGTATGATAGAATATGAACTAATAAGACAAGCACATGAGAAATTTGAAAAAACAGAGTCCAACACTAGAAAATTCAGGTCAAGAAAATTCAGGTATGTCAACCGGCCTCAGGGAGCGGACTAGAAAAGCAACGTTTGCACGATGGTCCTTGTCGTCGGCTCCTAGTACTACAACTAGGACATATCACCCTCAAAATCACGATTCCACACTGAGTAATTCATATGAATCATTTCCTTGCACTGTGTCCTTAGCACCTGTCTACTTTCGCGCGAGGAGCTACCTCCTCAGGCTTAGATCAACCAATGCTTCATTTGTGTCTGCCTTTGGTGGACAACTCTATGAGAAACCTCAAAGGTAAGAAATAAAATGAATCACAGGCAACTGACTGGTACCTCTAGGCCTAGAGCCAGCCTCCACCGTATATACGTAGTGGCTCCTTGGATAAGCCCCTTCGGAGACAATGTGTATTGCATCATCCCCCTTGCCTACATGTCACTCTATTGACCTGATATGCTCCTTGTCAATAGCTGACATTTGGACATGACACACGACGGACTAGGAATGCACTGCTCCCTTGGAGTAAGTCCCCTGCTCCTTTGGAGGAATTCCCCTTGGTCTAAACTGGATAGTATAGCCAGTAAACACTACCTAGGACTACTCCTTGTGGCTTAGATGTTCGCGACTTAGTCTTTGGAGAGGTCAGTGGGGCAAATCCAAGCCTAGTGACTAAGTATGTTTGTGACCAAAAGGATGACCGGAAGGTTCTAAGAGAAATCTTATAACATTACAAGGTCGTTTCAAGTGGCTGGCGCCACTTGGCGGTAAGAAGAAGTTCCATGTAGGCTGAGGGGATGATGCAATGAAGATTGACCCCAAAGTAGCTCATCGAAGGAGCCACTATGCGCCTAGGCTAGAGGCTGGCTCTAAGACTATGAAAACGTGGCAGTTGCCTATCATTGAGTATAGTTCTTACCGTTGAGACTCCTAACAGAGTTGTCCACCAGAGGCTGAAGCTAAGGAAGCATTGGTTGGTCTAAGCCCCAAGAGTTTGTTTCTTGTGCGAAAGTGACAAGGAGTTAAGGACACTATACAAGGAAGTGATTCCTATGAACTGCTCAGTATGGAACCCTGGCTCTGAGGGTGATATCTCCTCTCGGTTGTAATACAAAGAGCGGTCGGGGGGAACTATTGTGTCGGAACCCGTTTTCAAGACAGCTACCTCAGGCACGTTGACAAAGGGCTGGCACTAACTATTTGTAAGGTACGCTGCTACTCACTCTCTTGCCCTCTCTGTCTTGCAGGGCACATCAGCTCCATGAGCTCCATCACCTCCATCTGCTCCATCAGCTCCATCAGCGGGTGCTAGCACTTAGCAAACAAGGGCCAAGGATAAGCTCAACCCTTAGAGGTACGACCCTTGGGCCCAAACCCTATTTGTCACTGGGTCAAATCCCAGCACTGTGACTTATTTTCTTTCTGACCAAAGGGGGATATGAAGGTTCCAAGAAACATCTTAGAACATTCCAAGGTCCTTCTTTGTGGCTAGCGCCACTAGGCGGTCACACAAAGCGCCATGTAGGCAGGGGGGATGTAATCTAGATTATCCACAAAATTAATCATCCAAGGAGCCAGAGCGCGCTTAGGCTAGAGGCTAGATCTAGGCCTATAAGATCCTATTTGTTCCTTGTCATTGTGTACAGTTCTTACCTTTGAGGCTCCTAGCAGAGTTGTCCTCCAGAGGCAGACACTAAGGAAGCATTGGTTGGTCTAAGCACTAGGAGATCTCTCCTCGCGCGAAAGTGACCAGGTACTAAGGACACAGTGCAAGGAAGTAGTTTGTATGAACTGCTTAGTGTGGAACCTTGGCTCTGAGGGTGATATCACCTCTTGGTTGCAATACCAAGAGCGGTTGGCGGGAACCGACCACTCTTGGTCAACCATTGTGTCGAAACCCGTTTTCTAGACCGTTGCCTCAGGGAGGTTGACAAAGGGTTATGGGCCCATGTTGTACCCTTTTCCACCATCGGCCGGAATTGGGTCTGACAACTGCAGGGATCAACTCTCCGTCGTGACTCACTTCCCTTTTATGCTACTGCATTGCTTCGACACATATGTCATTCTTTATTGCACCTGATTGATTATAAGCGTGTTTTC
>SZWC01002318.1:108861-130410 GCA_023375785.1 Penium margaritaceum | reverse complement strand
TCACCTCTTGGTTGCAATACCAAGAGCGGTTGGCGGGAACCGACCACTCTTGGTCAACCATTGTGTCGAAACCCGTTTTCTAGACCGTTGCCTCAGGGAGGTTGACAAAGGGTTATGGGCCCATGTTGTACCCTTTTCCACCATCGGCCGGAATTGGGTCTGACAACTGCAGGGATCAACTCTCCGTCGTGACTCACTTCCCTTTTATGCTACTGCATTGCTTCGACACATATGTCATTCTTTATTGCACCTGATTGATTATAAGCGTGTTTTCTTTAACCGAAAGACTTGATCTAGTTCCTCCCCTGGGCATTCACTGAACCATTCACCGGATCACCATGGGGAATATGTCATACTTGATCTTTACCTAGGTGATTCCTGAGCATTCATTCACGGACGATGAATCATGCACCGGAAAATACAGTCACCACCTAAGACGCTCCTAGTCGTTCGACGGATTATTCAGAGCATCATCATGGAAACATGTCAGTCTTACCCCCCTCCTTTTGTTCCTTACTAATTCATCGATGTTCTTTATTAATGGTCAATCATTCACCGGACAACACGACACCCACAAAGGACAAATGCTCATGATGAGATAACAACCTTATCAATTAAAAAATCTACATTCTGTCAAAAGGAGAAGCACATGGTCAACATGCATCTCACAACCTACGCATCACCAAGCAACATGCGCAAACCATACGCCTCCTGCTACGCTGGATCATCAGTCGAGGTTGGTCCTTGCACGAACACCCTGTGGTTGACTCTTCCTTGGTCGTTTGCTCGTGAAGTAGCGCGGCGCAACTCCAATGGACCGTCAATCGGCTGCCCTGCGTAAGAATGAGCACGCACCAGATCATCCTCCTGAAGGTGGAAGAGTTCTTGTCGGTACCGCTGGTAGGCTCGGAACGCCTCGGCCCATTCCTCGGCGGCTTCCGCGGCGTGCCGCCCGATGTCACGCGCGGCCTCCTACCAACTTTCCATGGGACAAGGCTCTTCATCACGGGGAAGTCTCCACAGCCATGGTTGCCAAAACTGCTCCAGAGCTCCACCGGCAGGGTGATGCAACCATTGCATCACTCCTAAGACCGTCCGCGCGCCGAGTCGATGGGGCACATTGCAACAGCTGCAGATGGCGTAGAAGGTCGCTGGGGAGTCTCGGGCGGCCCTGGTCGAGCTGGGCGGCTTGAGCTCCTGCGGAAACTCAAGACTCGGCCATGCCGGTTCGGTGATATGCTCTACAGGAAGCGGTTTTTCCATGCGGGAGGGAGTGTTCGCACACACACACACACACACACATGCACACACACGCACACACCTCCTGACTCCTCTAACACACCCTAGCTTTTCTACTCTTAGTTGTCGCGAGATGGGACACAGGTCCCGCTCGTTACTCTAGGTTGACTGAGGGGCAGCAATCTCTCAGTCTCGCTGGTTACTGATGGGCTCGACTTCCCAAGATGGGCAGTTGATCGTTCACTCAAGTGCGTGCAATGTCGAGTGTGAATATCCCAATCATCTCAGCGTCAGCAGTCGGTCAGTCGTTGATCCCCTTTCTTATCCTCCTTTTCGCGTCGCCCTTCCAATGCTTCCGTCTCGTCCACTGGCCCCCTTTACGGCTCGCACATAAAAAGCGCCTCTGGATGAGGCGCCTCAAATGCCGCTCCTCTTCCTGTGGTTTGGGTGCAACTCCGTTGCCATCAAGCTTGCTTCTGGTCACCTTCTTTCCTTTCTTGTAGCTCCGGTTGGATCAGAGCCTCCGCCGCAACTATCATTTCTGTGCCTCGTCGCCTTTCGGAGTCGGACTGCTCCTCTCGTAATATTTGTTCCTCCTCGGTTGATGGTCGTTGGATCATCCACCGTCCCCTTTCCTGGATCCTGACCCCGGGCCCACTTTCTATCCCTTCCTCCTGTGGATGAACAAAACATCGTTAACACTGTTATACCCTACACACGCAAAACAAGCTGGACCTCCCCGTCCATCCACCCCTCTTCCTTGTTTCGTTCATCCTGCCGTCTCCTCTCCGGTGCGTCACACTCGGTACGGCTAGCACTCCCGTCCCCTCCCCGGCACAAATTCCTCAGCCCCTCTTTTCGGTGATGAATATTCCTCTTCCGCCCACCTCCTTCTTTCCATCCCATCCAGCTCTCGTTGGGGTCCTTCCTGCCGCATCACTTCATTTTGAGCCTTGGGGCTCTGGCGCGGGGTCACCCGGCATTCCCCTCCCCCCATTCCTCTTTCTTGCTTCTCCTGCAATTGACGTGCTGCCTCCCTCTATTCTGCTTGCATCCTCCTCCTCGCCTCATCGCTCTCCTCACAGGGTGTGCAGAGAGGTCCATCAAGTCCTGTCTGCGCGTTGCTGTAGTAATGGGCACATGAGAGATGCACCCATCGGTGGCAGCTGATACACTACCACCTGCAAACGCGCACTGGGCTCCTACACGTGGCACATGGCTCACTGGATGAATTTGTGCATCAAAGACATTGATACGGCCTGATGCGCCCCCCATGAAGCAACGTCCTTTCTCCCACCTTCCTCACACACCCGCTGTGCGAGAAGCATCCACACTTCTCACACCATGGGGTCACTCCTCTCATCTCTCTGAAGCAGCTGGGGCATTCCCCTTCTGCCGTGCCTGTGCGTGGTCGTACCTAACAGCCACTGCATTTGTTCCACCCTTCTTTGTTTGTCTTGATGCAAGCAGCGTGCGCTGTACGCTTACAATAGTCACATCTCCCATGCGGGGCCTCCAATGACCTTCTGCATCCACAGCACATAATGCGCACTGTAGCGTTGTACTCTTTCCCCAGCATGATCATTGCCTCCGTGGGAATTCCCTGCTTTATCTTCTAGCATGGCACGCAACTCCACCCTCCTTCCTTGTCCGCCATCCCGCACTCCTCGTGCACGTGGTATGTACAATGCCCGCATTGTCTGGCAGGCGTGTGTACCCTCTTTTCACACCATGGGCAACTACGGGCACGAGGTGCTCTTTCTCCCACCGGTTCCTCGCTTGTGCCTGCGCCCCTCTTATCTTCCTTTGCCGCCACACTCCTGCCAAGCCATTTTCCTTGTCTTGCTCCCGCTCCCGCCATGGCGTCTTTGTATCCACTGCCTTGTCTCACCCCTGCTCCAGCCAAAGGCTTCCCTCCTTGTTCCACCAATGACCCACCACTGCTGCTCTATAGATTTCTTGCACCCTCGGTGCCTGTCTCTGGCGCCTCCCCTTGCACTCCCATGGATGTCCTTCGTATTTCTCCTAATGTTGATCCTCTTCCATGTGAGGGTTGTTGGGGGCTGTTTCCTATTCCTCTCTCCCTCTGTCCTTCTGAGGTGATGCAATGGCCCCATCGTTGTGCCGGCACATTATCGACCGGAACACCGAATCGCCCTCTCGTTTCTGAGAGCCCCGGCGCCATCGCCCTTCGCCTAACCTCGGTTCCCTGTCCACGCTGCATCCTTTGTGGTGTACTCGGCATGTTTGAGCTTCAAGTAGGTCAATTATCCATCAACGGTTGAGGGTGGGAGCGCGCGTCTGGTCCTGGTGGGGCTGGTGGCTTGGGTGCTGCCGGCGGCGGCTCGTCCCTCAAAAGGCACCACTGAGGTGTCATGGCCAATGCCTCATTCACCATCATCATCACCTTCCTTCGTATCTCAGGGACATCCCTGTTCCTTAGCGCCCTCATGGCCAAGACCGCTTTCCGAGCCGCTCTTCCCTCAGGTCCCGGCGACGCCACTGCATTGCGATAGAGTTGTTCCACTGGGTGGGCGTCCGCATATGCGCGCGGCACTTCCTTCTTCCTTGTGCCTTGTTGTTCCTCTTTGTTGCATCATTTCTTGTTGCGTGCCCAAGCCTCGAGGATTTGCAGCCTTGCCACACATCTGTCACAATGATGCCCTACCCCTGGCAACATCTGCCCACAAGGCTGATGGAGCGCATGATGTCATCCTTCACACCATTTGGCGGCGTTGTGGTTACCACAGTCGGTATAGTACAGGCGCCACTCCACATTGGCTGCTTGCTGTCCTCCCTTTCCCTACTCCTCTCTTTCCTTCCGCATCTTCCTTTTTAGCTCCGGTGCGCAGGCTGGACACACATGCATTACCTTTTGCTGCAGGAGCTCCTCTTCCCCGCATATGTAGTGGAGGGCTGCCCTACAGTTGTAGTAGCATTTCTTCTGCGTCCTCACCACCCGCTTGCACTTTCCACATTCCTCCGTCTCCTCTATCCCGGGGCACCTGGTTCTGGTCCACCAACGTGTCCACCCTCCTTGCCCATCTCCTGCGCCTGTTCAACCAAACTCCGGATGCAACTCTTACAGTGTCATCCGAGTCTTGGGATCTCAGTCCCACACTTGCGGTGGAGGGATGCTTTGCATTCATAGCACCAGGTTGCTTCCATGGAGTCGTGCGGCTCTCGGCAGGCTTCACACCTCTCAATCTAGCGCTTGGGCGCAGGCTTGTCTTTTCTCCTGTTCTCTTTGTCTGCCTTTGCCAGCATGATGGGTGCACATTTCTTACAACCTATCACCTTTTGCCGTGCCCGCACCTTCAGATCCTCGCAGGCTGCATGCAAAGGGTGTCTGCACACAAAGCATCGGAACAAGGTGGTTGTGTTCATTGGTTCTTCATTGTTGCCACAGGGTTCCTACTCATCCTCTGGCACACTGGATTTCCCAACCGCAGCCCCGTGCCCCGAGCGGATCTTTTCCTTCTCATCCTCCTTCTGCAGTTCATCCTCACTGTCCACCCCCATGCTCTCCTTCAGGTTTGCCGCACAGGTTTCACACATCTTGATATCATGAAGGATGTCCAGGTCTAGGTCACAGCATGCCAGATGTAGGCTGGCCTTGCATCCCTCGCATACCATCTCTCCCTTTGCGGCAACTGGGTTCTTACATGTTGCACATAGATGCCACGTCACCTCTTCCTCTCCTTCTTCTTCATCCTCATCATCCACTTCAATGCTCAATTCGAGCTCTTCACCCTGCTGCTCCTCTCCCCTTTGCATCAGCATCCGTTGTTCTGGTTCCCACTGTGCTTCCAGCCAAGAACTAGTTGGCCATAGGGACATGTCATCAGGGGGCAGTAGTTCCCATCTTGCAGGAGGGGCATTGATCAAGCTGAGATGCTCTTCTTGCATGGGTGGGGATCCGCTTTCCTTTTCTTGTTCTTTTACCTCTTTTCTTTGCTTCTTCTCCCCCGGCCCTTCCTATCGGAGCCCTTTTTGTTTCTTTTTCTTCCATCGCTCCGACGTAGGCACCGATGGTGCCTGCGTCTCAAACACCGCACCGGATGCAGCTACTGCAGGAGGCAGCACCTTCATTCCCTGCTGCTCTGCTGCTGCTGCAGATGGTGCATGCGCATCGGGCGCCGCACCGGATGCAGCTGCTACAGGAGGCAATACCTGCATTCCCTGCTGCTCTACTACTACTATTGATGGTGCCTGCGCCTCGGGCGCCGCGCCGGATGCAGCTGCTGTAGGAGGCAACACCTCCATTCCCTGCTGCTCTGCTGCTACTGCTGATGGTGCCTGCGCCTCGGGCGTTGCGCCGGATGGAGGAGTTGCAGGAAGCAACACCTCCATTCCCTGCTACTCTACAGCTGCTGCTGATGGTGCCTATGCCTTGGATGCCGCGTCGGATGCAGCTACTGCAGGAGGCAGCACCTCCATGCCCGGCTGCTCTGCTACTACTGCAGATGGTGCCTGCGCCTTGGGTGCCATGCCAGATGCAGCTGTTGTAGGAGGCAACACCTCCATGTCCTGCTGCTCTGCTGTTGCTGCTGATGGTGCATACGCCTTGGGCGCCGCGCGAGATGCAACTACTATAGGAGGCAACACCTCCATTCCCTGCTGCTCTGCTACTACTGCTGATGGTGCCTGCGCCTTGGGCGCCACGCCGGATGCAACTGCTGGAGGAGGCAGCACCTCCATGCCCTGCTGCTCTACTGTTGCTGGTGATGGTGCCTACGCTTCGGGTGCCGCACCGGATGCAGCCGTTGATGGAGGCAACTCTTCCATGCCCTATTGTTCAGCTATTGCTCCTGATGGTGCCTGCGCCTTGGGCGCCGCGCCGGATGCAGCTGTTGTAGGAGGCAACACCTCCATTACCTGCTACTCTGCTGTTACTGTTGATGGTGCCTACGCCTTGGGCGCCACGCCGGATGCAGCTGCTGTAGGAGGGAACACCTCCATTCCCTACTGCTCTGCTGGTGCTGCTAATGGTGCTTGCGCCTTGGGCGTCGTGCCGGATGCACCTGCTGTAGGAGGCAACACCTCCATGCCCTACTACTCTGCTACTACTACTGATGGTGCCTGCGCCTCGGGTGCCGCGCCGGATGCAGGTGCTGTAGGAGGCAACACCTTCATACCCTACTACACTGCTGCTGTTGGTGATGGTATTTGCGCCTCGGTCACCGCACGGGATGCAGCTACTGCAGGAGGAAACACCTCCATTCGCTGCTGCTCTACTGCTACTACTGATGGTGCCTGCGCCTTGGGCGCCGCGCCAGATGCAGCTGCTACAAGAGGCAACACTTCCATTCCCTACTGCTCTGCTGCGGCTGCTGCTGATGGTGCCTGCGCCTTGGGCGCCGCGCTGGATGCAGCTGCTACACGAGGCAACACCTCCATGCCCTACTACTGTGCTACTGCTACTGATGGTGCCCATGCCTTGGGTGCTACGCTGGATGCAACTGCTGTAGGAGGCAACACTTCCATGCCCTGTTGCTCTACTACTGCTCGTGATGGTGCTTGCGCCTCGGGCTCCGCACCGGATGCATCTACTACAGGAGGGAACACCTCCACTCTCTGGTGCTCTGCTGTTGCTGCGGATGGTGCCTGCGCCTTGGGCACCCGCCCCGGATGCAGCTGTTGCAAGAGGTAACACCTCCATTCCCTGCTGCTCTACTGCTGATGCTGATGGTGCTTCTGCCTTGGGCGCCGCGCCGAGTGCAGGTGCTGCAGGAAGCAATACCTCCATTCCCTGCTGCTCTGCTATTGTTGCTGGTGGTGCCTACGCCTTGGGCGCCGCGCCGGATGCAGTTGCTGTAGGAGGCAGCACTCCCTTTCTCTGCTGTCAAGATCTCCCAGGGCGCACTCTTGGTGTTGTCACGGCGCGCAGCAATAACCCCAGGCTGTGTCCAGCATCTCCCGCTGTCCGCCTGGGTTGATTATCCACCATATGTGGTGGCGCTCCTGGACTCCGGTGCGCCTGATTTGCTGTCGGTACTGGTTGCCTTGGGGTCTCGTGCCCCACACTTGTTGCGATCTCGTGGGGAGGCAGCTTCCCTTGGGCCTTTGGTCCTGTCCTTGGTGGTGTCTCTTCAGATTTTGTGGTTCGCAGGGTAGGGAGCTCTTTTTTGGTCCGTCATCTCCTCCTGGTGGCATCCTCCAGTCCCGTTGTAGCTCGTCTTGCCTCTTTCTCCGACGTCGTTTCTTGCTGTTCCTGTTGTTGTGATGGTGCGTTCACTCCAACCTCCTGTTGGCGCACCTCTTTGCTTTGCTGTGCCGGGAAGGACACCCCAATACACGTAGAAACAAGCCGGGTCCCCCCGGCTGAAGGTCCTAGCGTGTCGGTGGCTGGTGGGGAAGAGCGGTCTGGGCGATGAGGAGACTGGGGAATGCCGACAATCGTAGCCGCCACTTCCTCCACGTCGTCATCAGTGGCCACGCGAGGCGGGTGTCTTCCAGCGGCGAGAGTCTGCCAACGTGCCGGGAGCTTCTCAAGGCACTCACGTCACACCATGATGTTGGATATATGGCGACCCTTGAGCCATACATCAACCCCGTCCACCGCCCACACTTGGTAGCACTTGACCAGGAGTGTCGCTTCATTATGTCGACGCTTACCCACTTCCTCTCGTTTCGGTCGCACACCGTCTCCGACTTGGAGGTCGTCGAGCATGAGACCAGCGTTAGCACGGTCCATCCCGTGCTGTGCTGCAACGGACCCTCGTGTGCGAGCATCGTGGAGGCACTTCTGAAGCCAGGCACCCCGTTGTTTCATGAACTCCACTTTGTCAGCAACTGTCGCTCCTTCATCTCGTGGCGGCGCCGGCGCATCCGGCATGAGTGGCAGGTTGGCCATGGTCCAATGCTGCTGGCCGTGACGCAGCATGTAAGGTGAGAAGCTGGTAGAAGAATGAGGCATGATGTTGTACTCGTAAACGATGTCCTCCAGCTTTTCATCCCATGACGCATTATCATCTGACAACTTCCCGATCGTCTACATGATTGCCCCATGCATGCGCTCAACCTGGCCTTGCGCCTGCGGCCAATACGGCACCCCATTCACGATCTCAATGTCGAAGTATGCTGCCACTTCGACTAACTTCCCACCGAAGTGTGACCCATTGTCACACTGGACGACTCTGCAACCACCCCCATGGTAGATGACCTCCTCCTTCAGAAACGCTGCACTGTGTGCTGCATCAATCCGGTCGGGCCATGACCCACTTGGTCATGTGGTCAATTCCGAGGATCCAGTACATGTTGCCGCGCTGTGGTGCGGAGAGGGCCATGGAAGTCAATGGTGACCCTCTCCATTGGTGCACCGAGGCGTGCGCACATGAAACGGGGTTGATAGATCCGTTGGCGAGGGTGATGGCAGAGGCAAGTCCCGCATGTGGCGACAGTCTCGCTAATTTGCTTTTTCAGTCCCACCCAGTACACATGTGGGACGAGATTCTTGTACACGGTGACAGACCGCGCGTGCATTTGGTCATGTTCTTGCATGATGAGTGTGTCCCGTAATACCACTGGAGTGCACCAGCGTAGTGGGTACGCTCCGTCTTCACGCCTCAAGAGCCGCCCCTGCAGCCACACATCTTTGTCGAATGTGGCTTTGGCATCGGAGAGGACATGGGCGTCTGGGTAAATCTCCACCATAGTGCGTCCACCCGATAGACCTGGGCTCACGTCCAATCTGACCACTCGTATATTTCGGGTGGTGGCTCCTGCCGCCAATGCTCCATGTCGCCTCCTGGCACCAGAGATGTTGGGAAAGGAGCCATCCGGCTTAGAATCAGGTCCACAAGAGCAAGTTCCAGGAAATTACCAGATGCCTGCTCCGATTGTCGATCCGACTTCACCATTGGAAAGATCAGGTGGCAAAATGTCTACGGTCCAAGTTTGAGGCCGATCCAACGATCGGATTGGGAGATATGAGTTTTCGTAGTTTCCGGGGGCATCCACCGCCGATATCCGGGTGACCATGGGCGATGGCTCCATGCCTTAGCCTGAGAAAAGAAAAAGGCAAGAGGTCCAGGGTCAAGACCTGATGGGAGAAATATCTAAAAAGGTCCTTGGTCTTATGATTGCCTTGTCAGAGTGTGCTGACTAGGATAAAGGTACCTCTCCTTACTTTTTAGGTGAGGTGAGATCCTTGTGTGCTAGCCATGGACACATGGCGATTCTCCATGGGTTTGTGGGTTATGTGACCACTAGGAGTGTGCCATGAGAGCATTCTCTAGCTCTCTAGGTCGTGTGTGAGTGGTGAGCCTGATTGCTAGGCTGATTTCCTCCCTTGTGTGAGATTATGGACTCTAGTGTGTGAGCCTTAGCCTCCATGGCTAAGTGGTGTGGCTTGTGAGAGGGCTGACTTGCCCAAGCTCTAGCTCTATATGTANGAGAAATATCCAAAAAGGTCCTTGGTCTTAGGATTGCCTTGTCAGAGTGTGCTGACTAGGATAAAGGTACCTCTCCTTACTTTTTAGGTGAGGTGAGATCCTTGTGTGCTAGCCATGGACACATGGCGATTCTCCATGGGTTTGTGGGTTATGTGACCACTAGGAGTGTGCCATGAGAGCATTCTCTAGCTCTCTAGGTCGTGTGTGAGTGGTGAGCCTGATTGCTAGGCTGATTTCCTCCCTTGTGTGAGATTATGGACTCTAGTGTGTGAGCCTTAGCCTCCATGGCTAAGTGGTGTGGCTTGTGAGGGGGCTGACTTGCCCAAGCTATAGTTCTATATGTACTCCATTTTGAGTGATTGAATAACCATTCGTCAGCACAAGTGATGCCCTTCGAGTCCCACATGCTCTCTGCTCCAAGGCTCCCTCTCTCCTCCAGATCCAACATTTGGTATCAGAACAAAGTTCTGCCACTTTCAGCCAACACAGGCCGTCACTTTGAGAGTGACAGGTTGGGATGAAAACATCACCAGATTTGACAATCGACCACTGGATTTCCAAGTTCAAGAGACAACCTTTTCAACGAGCCCAAGATCGCAAAGATCCAACAAGTGGATTGAGAGTTATGCTCAAAACGAGGTCAACCAGGGCTACACTCTTCTCTATGAGTAGGACTGTCCCCTTGTGATGACCATAACTCTCTCGTTTCTTTGTGAAATTTAAAAAGTGGCACATGAGAATTGTAGTATTTTTCCTAAGCTTTCTATTGGTGTAAAACTATTTGCATTCAATTTATTCGTTTGGGAGAAACGCCGTTTACAAGCTGGCTGGTCTGAGTTGGAGTAGGAGCAGAAGCATATCCTGTTTTCAAAAGGGTATATCTCTGAAAATCCCCTGTAGATGACCCTGTTTTATGGGTCGATCTGAAAGGTTTTGAGCTGCATTTTCCAGTGGTGGGCTCAGTTTTTCAAAATTCCCAGTCTGCTGGCCTCCACAGTCCATTTTCTGTCAAACTGATTTTCGGCTGAAACATCACCAGAAGCAGGAGTAGCGCCGCCACTCAAGGGCAGCGCTGAGCATCACCAAGGCTCAAAATGGCAGCAGAAGGCGTGGTAACAACAGCCCAGCCCTTGGAGAGGCTGGAAAGACGCGCCAACTTCACGTTCTGGAAGATCCGTACCCGCCTCCTTTTGGAGGAGAGGGGCTTGTGGGAGGTGGTGAGCGGCGACGAGCGCGCTCCGCCTCCACAGGCAAAAAGGCATCACCGAAGCAGAGGTGGTGGCGGGGAAGACGCCTCAAAAAGGTGCAGCAGATGCAAGTTCATCTACATCTGTAGCAGCGGCATATGAGGAGTGGAAGAAGAAGGACAGGGAGGCCTACAGGCTGCTTGTCGACACCATCTCCAACCCGGAACTTCAGTACGTGAGTGACAAGGCTACTGCAAAAGAGGGGTGGGACACGTTGTGCAAGAAGTATGAGAGCAAGGATCCTACATTCCTCATGCTTTTGGAGGAGAAGATGATGGCGCTGAAAATGCAGGGTGGTGAAGGGATGAAGGCGTATCTGGACAGGGCAAAGGAGCTGGCGAAGCCGTTGAGAGCGGCCGGCAACCGTGTGGAAGAGACGCGCTTCATCCTCCTCTTGCTGAGGGGACTCCCTACCAGCTACGACACCGTACGAGAGACGTTGGAGTGCCAGCCGACTCTTGACCTCGACTTCATCTGCACGCACTTGGTGCAGGTGGAACTGCGTTGCAATGCAGCAAAGCACAATGGCGGCAACAGCAGCAGTGAAGTAGCTTTCATGGCCATGGGCTCACGCAACCAGCAGCAGCAGTAGTCCAAGAAGCAGAGAGGCAAGAAGAAGGGCAAGTGCCACTATTGCCAGAAAGAGGGGCACTACAAGAAAGAGTGTTTCAAGTTCAAGAGGGACCAGAAGGAGCAGCAGCAGCAACAAGAAAAGCAGCAATCTCCACAGCAACAACAGCAGCAGTCACAACAACGCCAGCAGCAGCAGCAGCAGTAGAAGCAGACTAGCGTGCGCCATTTTAGCAACATGAACGTCGCCAAGGAGGTGCGCGACCGCCTCTTCATGGCGAAGTCTGACATTTCGCAGAAGGAAAAGGCGGATCTGGCGTCGTACAAGGACTTAGGGTGTACCAAGAGTCTGACGCACCACAAGGAGTGGTTCACGCAGCTGCTCTCCATTCCCCCCCCGGTCCGATTGCTTTGGGTGATGATCGGGTGGTGTATGCTGAGGGGATTGGGATTGTGGAGATGTGGTTAGAGACCCCGCGTGGCATTGAAGTGGGAGTTTTCCATGGCGTGCTGTATGTACCTGATGTTGCATTCAACCTCCTCTCAGTCTCCTCTCTTACAAACACAGGACTGCGCGTTGTTTTCGATGATGACTATGACTTCATCCTCAACAAGGATACAGGAGAGGAGTTGGCCAGGTCGGTGAAGGAGGGCGACATGTACCGCATGCTGGGGGTGACCAAGATCCCGCGTGAGCAGAGTCTTGGAGGAGTGGTGCAGGCAACAGATGGCGAGATCTGGCATGCGCGCTACGGCCATATCGGCATGCGCGCCTTGCTGCAGCTTCAAGCAAAGCAGATGGTGCGTGACCTGCCTACCATCTATAACTTTGAGCAGCAGTTGTGCATCGGCTGTTTGGAGGGGAACCAGCACCGCGAGGCGTTCTCTGGAGCAGGGGAGCGTGCGAAAGAGGTCTTGGGGCTGGTCCACACGGACTTGTGCGGACCAATGCAGACCCAGAGCTTTGGAGGTTCTAGGTATTTTCTCACCTTCATTGATGATTTCAGCCGTTACACTACTGTGTACTTCCTTTCCTCCAAGGACCAGTGCTTTGAGAGGTTCAAGGAGTTCAAGGCCATGGTGGAGAACCAGACTGGCAAGAAGATCAAGGCGCTATGCAGCAATCGCGGTGGAGAATACCTAAGTAAGGAGTTCCAGGACTACCTCGCGGCAACTGGCATCAAGGCGCAGCGTACCGCGCCGTACTCGCCGCAGCAGAACGAGGTAGCAGAACGCGCCAACCGTACCATTGTGGAGTCGGCGCGCTCCATGCTGCACGCGGCCCGGCTGACCTACGACTTCTGGGCTGAAGCCGTGAGCACTGCGGTCTACATCAAGAACGTCAGTCCAACCAAGGCCATGGAGCAGATGACGCCGTACGAGGCATGGTTTTACAAGAAACCAAGCGTGGGTCATCTTCGCGCGTTTGGCAGCTTGGCGGACATGCACGTGCCAAAGGAGAAGCGGCAAAAGTGGGATGCGAAGATCGCGCACATGCAGATGCTTGGCTACGACGTGGCAAGCAAGGCGTACCGCCTCTACGAGAGGGATATAGACCACGTCATCATCTCTAGGGATGTCGTCTTCAACGAGAGCAACGTCATCGGCACCAACATTGTGTGTGAGGAGGCAGCAGAACCAGCGGCTGACGAGAAAGTGGGAGCAAAAATCCTTCCTAACCCAGTCTCTCGCGATCCTTCCTCTACTGTGACAGTGGGAGAATCACTCTACTCTCCCATGTCTGATGTAGCAGATAGAGCAACCTCATTGGCAGAAACAGAGGAGGGAGATGGAGCACTACCAGCAGAAGCAGTTGTGCCAGCATCACCGCGTCAGCCGCCTGCTAACACTCCAGCACCAGGTCGGAGGTACCCTCTTAGGGTGCGCTACAAGCCTGGTGCGCGCGGGCATTTCTGGATGCTCCAAAAACCAGACCACATGAACATCGCAGTTGCAGCAGACTCTGATGAGCCCACGTCGTACAAGGAAGCCATGGCGTCACCAGATGTGGCAGATTGGGCGCAAGCTGTGCAGCAGGAGATACAGTCGCAGCTAGACAACGGCACGTGGGAGCTGACTGAGCGTCCACCTGGACATAACGTGATCAAGTGCAAGTGGGTCTTCAAGAAGAAGCGGGGAGCAGATGGTAACCTGGAAATGTACAAGGCGAGGCTGGTTGCCAAGGGCTATTCACAGCAGGATGGCATCGACTACACGGAAACGTTTGCCCCTGTTGCAAAGTTTGCCTCTGTGCGCACGCTCCTCTCTTATGCAGCAGCTGAGGACTTTGAGGTTCACCACATGGATGTCAAGACGGCATTCTTGAATGGTGACTTGGAGGAGGAGATCTACATGGAGCAGCCGGAGGGGTTCATCATGGATGGCCAGGAGCACCNCAAGTGGGTCTTCAAGAAGAAGCGGGGAGCAGATGGTAACCTGGAAAAGTACAAGGCGAGGCTGGTTGCCAAGGGCTATTCACAGCAGGATGGCATCGACTACACGGAAACGTTTGCCCCTGTTGCAAAGTTTGCCTCTGTGCGCACGCTCCTCTCTTATGCAGCAGCTGAGGACTTTGAGGTTCACCACATGGATGTCAAGACGGCATTCTTGAATGGTGACTTGGAGGAGGAGATTTACATGGAGCAGCCGGAGGGGTTCGTCATGGATGGCCAAGAGCACCTGGTTTGCAAGCTACAGAAGTCGCTATACGGCCTCAAGCAAGCGTCGCGTGCTTGGAACCAGAAGTTGGATGCGGTGTTGCAATGCATGGGGTTTGAGCGCAGCGAGTGTGACTACAGCGTGTATCGCTGGCAGCATGAGCATGAGATCCTAATCATCATTGTCTATGTGGATGACATGCTCCTCCTTTCCAACAGTATGTCTGCACTGCAGGTTCGCTTCCAGATGTCTGATCTCGGGGAGGCGTCATACTTCCTCGGCATCCAGATCACGCGTGATCGCAAATCACGCTCTCTCTCACTACAGCTGAGTCACTACATCAAAGACGTCCTGCAGCGGTTCGGCATGGCAGAGGCAAAACCCATCGGCACGCCGCTGGAGACGCGGCAGTACCTCGTGAGCTTTAATGGAGAAGCAAATACAGCTGAGCGGCAGAAGTACCAGAGCGCCGTCGGCAGCCTCATGTATCTGATGGTGGCAACCAGGCCGGACCTCGCACAGGCTGTTAGCGCTATGAGCCAGCACATGGCAAATCCCGGACCTGAGCACCAGAATGCAGTGAAGCGGATCTTCCGCTACCTTGCTTGAACCATCAATATCGGCATCACCTACAACTGCAATGACAACAGCATCATCGGCTACACAGACGCAGATTGGACTTCAAACTCGGAGGACCGCAAGTCCATCTCTGACATGTGTTCATCATGAATGGTGGGGCCATCAGCTGGTGCAGCAAGCGCCGGGTGGTCGTGGCCACCTCAAGCACGGAAGCTGAGTATGACTCTCTCAGCTTTGGAGCCAAGGAAGTAGTTTGGCTCCAGCGTCTCATGGCGGAGATGAGTGGGAGTGTAGCAGTCCCAGTTCCTGTGCGCGTCGACAACCAGAGCGCAATCGTACTCGCCAAGAATCCTGAGCACCATGCACGCACCAAGCACATTGACATCGCATATCATTTCATCAGGCACATGGTGCATAAGGGTGTTATCAAGCTGGAGTTTACTCCAACGAGCAAGCAGGTCGCTCATTTTTGCACCAAGCTAGTGACCCGTGAGAAGTAGCAGCTCTGCATGAAGGCATGTGGACTTAGCCCACTCTGACTGCGGCAAAGTGGGAGATTGTTGGGAAAGGAGCCATCCGGCTCAGTTTCAGGTCCACAGGAGCAAGTTCCAAGAAAGTACCAGATGCCTGCTCCGGTCGTCAATCCGATTTCACCATTGGAAAGATCAGGTGGCAAAATGTCTACAGTCCAAGTTTGAGGCCGATCCAACGGTCGGATTGGGATATATGAATTTTCGTGGTTTCTGGGGTCATCGACCGCCGATATCCGGGTGACCATGGGCGATGGCTCCATGCCTTAGCCTGAGAAAAGAAAAAGGCAAGAGGTCCAGGGTCAAGACCTGATGGGAGAAATATCCAAAAAGGTTCTTGGTCTTAGGATTGCCTTGTTCGAGTGTACTGACTAGGATAAAAGTACCTCTCCTTAATTTTTAGGTGAGGTGAGATCCTTGTGTGTTAGCCCCATGGACACATGGCGATTCTCTATGTGTTTGTGGGTTATGTCACCACTAGGAGTGTGCCATGAGAGCATTCTCTAGCTCTCTAGGTCGTGTGTGAGTGGTCAACCTGATTGCTACGCTGATTTCCTCCCTTGTGTGATATTATGGACTCTAGTGTGTGAGCCTAAGCCTCCATGGCTAAGTGGTGTGGCTTGTGAGGGGGCTGACTTGCCCAAGCTCTAGTTCTATATGTACTCCATCATTTTGAGTGATTGAACAACCATTCTTCAGCACAAGTAATGCCCTTCGAGTCCCACATGCTCTCTGCTCCAAGGCTCCCTCTCTCTTCCAGATCCAACAAGAGATGGGAGGTGTGCTGCATTTCCTCGAAGGTCTCCGGTAGCGGAGGTGCATGTCTACCCGCAGATTCAGCCTGGTGCTTTTTGTCACCTGCGGCTGCCAGTAGATTGCTTGTCGGAGTGCGCCTGGAGGAGCTGTGCGTGGTGGCTGGGGCTACTGTGCTCGTAGAGGCCGTTGCACCAGGACGTCGGATGCGGGTGGAACGGCGCTTCTCCGAATGTTGGAGCCGGGCAGACGTTGTATCAATAAATGGCTCGTGGGCTCTGTCAGGGGTGACGTCCATTTGTGCAAGGTCAAGGAGGTTAGGTGAATCATCCACCGTGGCAACCATCACCCGTGGCGCGGCGGGCAATCCCAAGAGGAGAGAGGTGCCGAGTGCACCCCGCGTCTCACCCCGAGACGGTGGATGATCCGACGGAACTGCCCCCGCCGGGGGTGCAGATGTCGTTGGAGGAAGAGGTGAAGAACGGGGAAAAGGACTGAAGACGGGAAGAGCGATTAGGGTTTCGCCTCGAGGAGAAGAAGAGGAAGGTGAGAGGGAGGAGAGAGATGTCGGTGGATGATCGGCCGGAGGTGTCGCCCTTGGCACGGTGGACGGTCCCGAGAGGGGAGAGGAGGCTAGTACGCCCCCGGTTTTGTCTCGGGATGGTGGATGATCCACCAAAACTGCTCCCGGCGGGAGTACCGATATCGCTGGGGCAGAACGTGAAGGTGAAAGGGGTTGTGGGCGGGGGAGAGGACCAAAGGCCGGGAGCGCGATGAGGGTTTCACCACAAGGAGGAGGAGAGGAAGGTGGGAGGGAATAGAGAGATGCCGGTGGATGATCCACCGGAGGCGATGCCGGTGGATGATCCGCCGGAGGCGATGCCGGTGTGGGGCTGGAGGCTAGAACCATGGGTGTCTGAGGCTGAGAGCGCGTGCAAACTGCGACATTCTCCTCCTGGGATTGCATTGAGGGAGGGAGAGCGAGTATCAAGGGTGGGGCGGCCGGTGATGACGGATGGTCAGTCAAGGAAGGACCCGCACGGTCGCGGGGCGATGCTTTGCCGCTGGTTGGTTGCTGGAGGGGGTGAGCCAATCCGCTGATAGTGAACCCAGCGCATGAGTACTCGAAGTACCATCCCGTCACGAGGGTGAGCCGTTTGCACTGGAAAGATGGATGTAAGGTCCGCATGATCTTGCCTATCCGCTTCCACATATCGGTACGATGTCCGTAGGATGATCCCTCATCAAATGAAGGGTTGCAGATTTGCAGTGAGAGAACCTTGCCGACGATAGTGCACCGCCCAGTCGAGAAAGCAGCGAAGGGCCCGTGCGCCCTGGTGGATGGAAAAGTCAAGGGGGTAGAGGAAGCGGAGGAATTCGTGGTGATGCAAGTAGAAACCCCGCGCTAAGAAAGGAAGGAGATTGGGCCTGATTCGTTCAGGGTAGGTGGGTGTCATGGTCCAATACAGGAAACAACGAAAGGCCGCTGGCCTAGCATCAGTGGAGAAGTCCAGCGGATACAAGTGCTACAGCTCTTCCAAGTACTCCACTGACTCATCTCGTAGCCTTTGCACTGCATTGTCAAGGAACGTCTGGGCCACGTCGGGAATCAACTGTTTTTGCATGCGTTGCTCGCGTTCCTTGATAAGCCTCTTTGTACGATCAACCAATGTGCACAGAGTGCGGTACTACTGTGCGATATCTCCCAAGAGAGCCAGGACGCTCTCTCGCTACTGCAACATGTCCCGCAGGCAAGCAAAGTCGACGGCCCACTCCGTCTCACACTCAGTACACAGCTATTGTAGGTATGACAGCTGAGCATCTAGCTGCTGCAATCCCAAGATCAAATGGGCTGCGTCCGCATGCGTTGGCCGGAGACTTTGGCCCAATTCCGCCCGCTAGTCCATGAGCTTCCAGTATGGATGGTTCATCACCTTTGTCCGCAGCTTCATTCCATGCTTCTTGCAGGCGCCTCGCTTCTTGGAGTCGTGTTTGTATGGCAGCTACTTGGGTCTCGTGGTTTTGGAGGTGCCGTTGTCGGTTTGCATGGGATTCTCCGCATGCAACAAGAGAGTTCCGCACGTTGGCCAAGTTGTGGGGAGAACTGTGCACATGGTCCTCACAGACTGTTACCAATGCTCGATACTGCTCCCAAAGTCTTTCTAGCCTGCCCGCCCAAGCTCGGTTCCGGGTGATGTTAGAGGCCAACGTCTGCCATAACATCTTGCTGTTGTGGGGGTCAGGCATGCCTGGCAAGGGTGGTGGCGCTGGGCATGGACCATCCATGCGCAAGGTGTGAAGCATGTCATCCGCCTCGGCCATGGTTAGAAATGCCGCCAGGGCGCTGGCCTCAAACCAAGCAGTGGCAGCAGCAGCCGCCACGCGGTTGGCCAGTTGGTGCTCATACTATGCCTAGGCACTCTGAGGCATGTCTGGTGTGGTACCAGTAGTGTCGTTATACTGTTGTTCTCCAGCCGTTGTCACAAGATGAGTGTCGTTGTCTAGAAGGCTTAGAGCTGGGGTTGTCCTTGTCGTTGTCTCTCGGGTACGTAACTGATGTGAACTGTGGGAACGGGAACTTGAGGGCTGTCGATGGGAACCATGGGATATCGTTCTAGCAGCTTGGGGTGATCAGGCAGGTTGAGTATGTCGCCTCGGACGTCGGAGGGCAAGAGGCATGTCGGGTTCTAGGTCATGTTGACGCATGGAATGGTGGCTGATTTCTCCCAGTCGCGTGGAGATGCAACCTCGTGAGGGGTTGATGTCCTCCAAAGTTCCCGTTGATGCCTGCATACGTCGAGTGATGCGGGCATGTGGTTCTGTCGGATACGGTGCACGATTCTCTGGAGAATCACTGTTGTCTGTGGATGATGCCGGTGCATTGGCGATGATTTTTGTGAAGCGTGTTGCGGTGAATTGATCGCCCGCATGCATGGGGTGGCTGATAGGAGGTACCTGCCCCATTTGCAATCGAGCATGCCGCTGATGTGGCACCTCCGTTGCTTCAAAGGAAAGTGAGACGTACGATGGTGCCCCGTCATCGTCGTGTAGCGTCATGCATTTTTCCGCAAGTAAAGTTATCGCGTTGCATGGCGTCAACCAATCATTTGCGAGGACGATATCATATGTAGAAGTTTCACATTCCTGCATTGGCAGGCTCCGGTGAATATTTCGGACTTGAAGGGGAAATAAGTCAATCTGTCCCTCGAACTGGGTGATTTCTCCTCCCGCGGTTCCAAAGCGTAGGTCGACAGGTTGAATTAGGTTCGACCAATTGAGCCGCCGGACGACACGCATGGCGATCCTGGTATACGTCGCCCTCGTGTCCACGATGGCAATGAATTAGACACCAACGATCCAGATCAAGCATGAGATGACCGTGTAGATGAAGTCCGGCAACAGTCGATGACATAGGGTCATAGGTCGCCATGTGAGGCCTCGTGCATTGACAATTCCATGAACAATCCCTCGAAATTCATTTACCTGACCTCTCATCATGCGGTGGCCCGATGATTCTAGCCCACAGCTCACTTTCCATCCAGATGGTGCCAGTGCCGCGTTAACGTCTCCAAAGAAGGTTTCAAGTTGTGTGATTTGCCCTGGCATATGAGTTAGGACGTCCATCCAGGGTCACACAAGAATTGTCGGATGGCATCTGCCACTGACAGGCACGGTTGTCTTTGTGCGACTGGAGTCACATCTGGTTGGGTATGCGTCGTGAGTGTAGGGGCTGGATTGCGTCGCGCATGGCGAAGCCAATCCCCGTATTCCTTGTGCGTCCATTCTAGCGCATCCTTGAAGAGGTCGGTTCGTCTTCCTACGTTGATGTGGCTGATGTTTGCGTCGTGCTGAGGGAAGCCCTCAAGAGGATACGCCCAGCGATATTCTTTAGCGGTGAGATCTCGTGCCTGAACTTGGATCATGACTTCATCCTCAGGAGGGGTTTCGTCAGGAAGTGATTCTTGTCCGTGTGATGGTGTTTTGTGGGGGCTACGGTCTTCCCATCCTTCACGCGGCAGTCGGCTGAGAGCGTCGTCATTCCGGTTGGCAAATGCCGGCTGATATTTGATCGTGAGATTGTATCCTTGGAGAAGCAGGGCCCATTTTCCAAGAATGCCCTCCTGGTTTTGTGTTGTAAGCAGCCATTGGAGGGCTTGATGATCCGTGAGGATAGTGCAGGGTTTCCTATTTTTACATAATCTCTGTAGAACTGGATGGCCCATAAGACCGCCAGACATTTTCCCTTCACAGGAGGGTACTTTGCCTCAACGTCGTTGAGTGCACGGCTGCCATAACAGACCACCCTCATCATGCCGTCGTCTCCGCGTTGAGATAAGATGGCCCCAATGCTCTCCTGGGAGAAGTCCGTCGTGATGACGAATGGCAAATTGAAGTTTGGGAACTCGAGCATCGGAGCCGTGATAAGGCGATGCTTGATCTCAACCCAAGAGAGCTGACAGGTCTCCGTCCACTCAAATGGTTCATCTTGGAGGCTAAGGCGTTGCAAAGGGCGAACATTTTTTGCATGGTCGCGGACGAACTTGTGGTAGAATCTGACAAAGCCCAAAAAGATTTTGACCTGGGATGATGTGATTGGGCGCTTCCATTCACGGACGGCTGCAATCTTGGCAGGGTCCGTACATATTCCTTGAGTATTGATGATGAATCCCAAGAACTCCATGCTGTCTGGTCCGATAACACATTTAGCGGCTTTCAAACGAAGATTCGCTAAGCGTAGAGCTGGAAATACAGGATCCAGCGAAACCATCAGCTCTTGGAAGCTAAATGTGGCGACCATGACGTCATCCACATAAGAGCAGGCGTTGAGGACATCGCATAACACTTGATCAATCATGCGTTGAAACGTAGCACTGGCATTACGCAATCCGAAAGGCATGCGGGTGAATGCATAGAGCCCATCCGGGGTGTGAAGGCTGTTTTCAACATTGAATTCCGGTCCATAGGAATGGTATGAAAGGCAAACTTGACGTCAAGCTTGGCAAACCAAGTTTTTCCACGTTGTCACTCTTGGATGTCAACAATGAGTGGCATGGGGTAGGCGTCCTCCACAGTGACCTTATTGAGGTAACGGAAGTCGACATAGAAGCGTTTGGTACCGTCTGGTTTTCCCACGATCACCAGGTTGGAACGCCATGGGCTTTCTGTTGGGAAAGGAGCCATCCGGCTCAGTTTCAGGTCCACAGGAGCATGTTCCAGGAAAGTACCTGATGCTTCCTCCGATTGTCGATCTGACTTCACCATTGGAAAGATCAGGTGCCAAAATGTCTACGGTCTAAGATTGAGGCCGATCCAACGGTCGGATTGGGAGATATGAATATTCAAAGTTTCGGGGGTCATGGACCGTCGATGTCTGGGTGGGCATGGGTGATGGCTCCATGCCTTAGCCTGAGAAAAGAAAAAGGCAAGAGTTCCAGGGTCAAGACCTGATGGGAGAAATATCCAAAAAGGTCCTTGGTCTTAGGATTGCCTTGTCAGAGTGTGCTGACTAGGATAAAGGTACCTCTCCTTACTTTTTAGGTGAGGTGAGATCCTTGTGTGCTAGCCATGGACACATGG
>SZWC01002318.1:95024-106492 GCA_023375785.1 Penium margaritaceum | reverse complement strand
GCCAAGGAGGTGCGCGACCGCCTCTTCATGGCGAAGTCTGACATGTCGCAGAAGGAAAAGGCGGATCTGGCGTGGTACAAGGACTCGGGGTGTACCAAGAGTCTGACGCACCACAAGGAGTGGTTCACGCAGCTGCTCTCCATTCCCCCCCGTCCGATTGCTTTGGGTGATGATCGGGTGGTGTATGCTGAGGGGATTGGGATTGTGGAGATGTGGTTGGAGACCCCGCGTGGCATTGAAGTGGGAGTGTTCCATGGCGTGCTGTATGTGCCTGATGCTGCGTTCAACCTTCTCTCAGTGTCCTCTCTCACCAACACAGGACTGCGCGTCGTTTTTGACGATGATTACTGCTACATCCTTGACAAGGAAACAGGAGAGGAGTTGGCCAAGTCGGTGAAGGAAGGCGACATGTACCGCCTGCTGGGGGCGACCAAGATCCCGCGTGAGCAGAGTCTTGCAGCAGTGGTGCAGGCAACAGATGGCGAGATCTGGCATGCCCGCTACGGCCACATCGGCATGCACGCCTTGCAGCAGCTTCAAGCAAAGCAGATGGTGCGTGACCTGCCTACCATCTCTAACTTTGAGCAACAGTTGTGCATCGGCTGTTTGGAGGGGAAGCAGCACCGCGAGACGTTCTCTGGAGCAGGGGAGCGTGCGAAAGAGGTGTTGGAGCTGGTCCACACAGACTTGTGCGGACCGATGCAGACCCAGAGCTTTGGAGGCTCTAGGTANTTTCTCACCTTCATTGATGATTTCAGCCGTTACACTGCTGTGTACTTCCTTTCCTCCAAGGACCAGTGCTTTGACAGGTTCAAGGAGTTCAAGGCCATGGTGGAGAACCAGACTGGCAAGAAGATCAAGGCGCTGTGCAGCGATCGCGGTGGAGAATACCTAAGCAAGGAGTTCCAGGACTACCTCGCAGCAGCTGGCATCAAGGCGCAGCGTACTGCGCCGTACTCGCCGCAGCAGAACGGGGTAGCAGAACGCGCGAACCGTACCATTGTGGAGTCGGCGCGCTCCATGTTGCACGCGGCTCGGCTGACCTACGACTTTTGGGCTGAAGCCGTGAGCACTACGGTCTACATCAAGAACCGCAGTCTAACTAAGGCCCTGGAGCAGATGACGCCGTACGAGGCGTGGATCGGCAAGAAACCGAGCGTGGGTCATCTCCGAGCATTTGGCAGCCTGGCGCACATGTACGTGCCCAAGGAGAAGTGGCAGAAATGGGACGCAAACAGTGTGCAGATGCTAATGATTGGCTACGACGTGGCAAGCAAGGCCTATCGCCTCTACGAGAGGGATACAGGCCACGTCATCATCTCCACGGATGTCGTCTTCAATGAGAGCAACGTCATTGGCACCAACATTGTGTGTGAAGAGGCAGCAGAACCAGCAGATGACGAGACAGTGGGAGCAGAAATCCTTCCTGACCCAGTCTCTCCCGATCCTTCCTCTACTGTGACAGAAGGAGAATCACTCTACTCTCCCATGTCTGATGCAGCAGATACAACAGCCTCATCGGCAGAAACAGAGGAGGGAGATGGAGCACTACCACCAGCAGCAGTTGTGCCAGCAGCACCGCGCCAGCCGCCCGCTAATGCTCCAGCACCAGGTCGCAGGTACCCTCTTAGGGTGCGTTACAAGCCTGGTGAGCTCGGCCATTTCTGGATGCTACAGAAACCAGAACAGATAAACGTTGCAGTTGCAGCAGATTCAGATGAGCCAATGTCATACAAGGAGGCCATGGCTGCACCGGATGCAGCAGATTGGGCGCAAGCCGTGCAGCAAGAGATACAGTGGCAGCTGGACAACGGCACATGAGAGCTGACTGAGCGTCCACCTGGACGTAAGGTGATCAAGTGCAAGTGGGTGTTCAAGAAGAAGCGGGGAGCAGATGGTAACCTGGAAAAGTACAAGGCGAGGCTGGTCGCCAAGGGCTACTCGCAGCAGGAGGGCATTGACTACACGGAAACTCTTTGCCCTTGTTGCAAAGTTTGCCTCTGTGCGCACGCTCCTCTCTTATGTCGCAGCTGAGGACTTCGAGGTTCACCACATGGATGTCAAGACGGCATTCTTGAATGGTGACTTGGAGGAAGAGATCTACATGGAGCAGCCGGAGGGGTTCGTCATGGATGGCCAGGAGCACCTGGTTTGCAAGCTGCAGAAGTCGCTGTACAGCCTCAAGCAAGCGTCGCGTGCTTGGAACCAGAAGTTGGATGCGGCGTTGCAGTGCATAGGGTTTGAGCGCAGCGAGTGTGACTATAGCGTGTATCGCTGGCAGCATGAGCATGAGATCCTCATCATCATTATCTATGTGGATGACATGCTCCTCCTTTCCAATAGTATGTCTACACTGCAGGAGTTCAAGGAAGCCATGCAAGAGCGCTTCCAGATGTCTGATCTCGGGGAGGCATCATACTTCCTCGGTATCCAGATCATGCGTGACCGCAAGTCACGCGCTCTCTCGCTATAGCAGAGCCGCTACATCAAGGATGTTTTGCAGCGGTTTGGCATGGCAGAGGCAAAACCCATCGGCACGCCACTGGAGACGCGGCAGTACCTCGTGAGCTTTAATGGAGAAGCAAATGCAGCCGAGCGGTAGAAGTACCAGAGCGGCTTCGGTAGTCTCATGTACTTGATGGTGGCAACCAGGCCGGACCTCGCACAGGCTATGAGCGCGGTGAGCCAGCACATGGCTAATCCCGGACCGGAGCACCAGAAGGCAGTTAAGCGGATCTTCCGCTACCTTGTTGAAACCATTGACATCGGCATCACCTACAACGGCAACGACAACATCATCATCGGCTACACAGATGCAGATTGGGCTTCAAATCCTGAGACCCGCAAGTCCATCTCTGGACATGTATTTCTCATGAATGGAGGTGCCATCAGCTGGTGCAGTAAGCGACAAGTGGTCGTGGCCACCTCGAGTACAGAAGCTGAGTACGTATCTCTCAGCTTTGGAGCCAAGGAAGCAGTTTGGCTCCAGCGTCTCATGGCAGAGATGAGTGGGAGTGCAGCAGTTCTAGTTCCTGTACACGTCGACAACCAGAGCGCAATCGGACTCGCCAAGAATCCTTAGTACCATGCACGCACTAAGCACATTGACATGGCATATCACTTCATCAGGCACATAGTGTAGGAGGGTGCTATCAAGCTGGAGTTTACTCTAACGAGCAAGCAGGTCGTTGATTTCTGCACCAAGCCAGTGACCCGTGAGAAGCAGCAGTTCTGTATGAAGGCATGTGGACTCAGCCCACTCTGACTACGGCAAAGTGGGAGATTGTTGGGAAAGGACCCATCCGGCTCAGTTTCAGGTCCACAGGAGCATGTTCCAGGAAAGTACCTGATGCTTGCTCTGATCGTCAATCTGACTTCACCATTGGAAAGATCAGGTGCCAAAATGTCTACGGTCCAAGTTTGAGGCCGATCCAACGGTCGGATTGGGAGATATGAATTTTCAAAGTTTCGGGGGTCATGGATCGTCGATGTCTGGGTGGGCATGGGTGATGGCTCCATGCCTTAGCCTGAGAAAAGAAAAAGGCAAGAGGTCCAGGGTCAAGACCTGATGGGAGAAATATCCAAAAAGGTCCTTGGTCTTAGGATTGCCTTGTCAGAGTGTGCTGACTAGGATAAAGGTACCTCTCCTTACTTTTTAGGTGAGGTGAGATCCTTGTGTGCTAGCCATGGACACATGGGTCTCCATGGGTTTGTGGGTTATGTGACCACTAGGAGTGTGCCATGAGAGCATTCTCTAGCTCTCTAAGTCGTGTGTGAGTGGTCAGCCTGATTGCTAGGCTGATTTCCTCCCTTGTGTGAGATTATGGACTCTAGTGTTTGAGCCTTAGCCTCCATGGCTAAGTGGTGTGGCTTGTGAGAGGGCTGACTTGCCCAAGCTCTAGCTCTATATGTACTCCATGATTTTGAGTGATTGAACAAACCATTCTTCAGCACAAGTGATGCCCTTCCAATCACACATGCTCACTGCTCCAAGGCTCCCTCTCTCCTCCAGATCCAACACTTTCTACCTCAACGATGACACCCTGCTCCTTGAGTTTGCGCAGTCCTTCATTAATGATGTCCTTCTGATTCTGGAGCAGGCGACGAGCCTTCTGTTTACGTGGAGGTGCGTCTCCATTGTTGATGACATGCACCGTGTCGACTGCTCCGATCTCTGTTGACTTGCCCGCAAACATTTCTTCGTGGTATGTGAGGAGCTCCTTAGCTTCTTGCCTCCGCTCTCGTGTCAGGCGCTCATGGATCATGTGGTCCCACCGTTGGGAATGTGGGACCGTTGATGGAGGATGTTCTTCATCTCCCACCAGACCAGCTCCGAGGTCAGGATCGGGATCCTTGTAGACATAAACTTGGAGGTGAAAATTGCGAGAAGCTCCTGGTGTAATAGTGAGGGCTTTTTATTGACGGGAGGGTGGATCGTCGTCGAGGCGCAGCCAGCCTTCGTCATTCATTAGTTCCTTGTTCGAGTCTCCAGAGTCCACATCTTCATAGGGGGCAGCATCATTGTCATGCACCAGCATTTTTCCCTTGCGCTCCGCCTCCCTGGTAAGATCATCTGGGACCATTGGTTGTGTGGTCGTCGGCAGAGATGGTTGGTCCAACGCTTGAGGATGCTCTGAATGATTTGGAGAGATTAGTGTCCGGCTGGGGTTGCTGGAGTGGCCGTCTGATGTATTGAGGAACAATCCCCCACGTGGTTACGTGGGGGATTCCACTAACGGCTTAGGTATCCTACCCACGGGAATCTGCGGGTGATCATCCGCCGGAGCGGCCTGTGCTCGTATGGTGCATGACCGTTTGTGTGTTGTTGGATTCATGGTCTCTTCTTCCTCTGCTTTTGGTGAGATAACAGGAGAGGCATCGTGCTTTGGGAATGCCAGGCTAGAACTCTTGGCTGCATGATCTTTGGCACGGGCTTCTTCCAACGAGAAGGAATGGCCAAACTGTGTAGGCATTGCCGTCCTCCGGCCCACAATCACTGCTGCACAAGTGGTATAACCTGACGAGGCCAGCTGTATGACTCCGTCCGCATAGAATAGGCTAGCTTGTCGGGGAATGAGGTAATCTGTTCCAAGCAAGACATCATAGGTGCGGGCCACTGTGATTTGCATTCGTACAACCTCGTGGATGAGGCCCACCTACAAGGAGAGGTTGTCTATGACACCATGTCCTGTATCCATGCCGTCGGACGCATTCGTAAATACTTTGGATGTTGGTTGAATCTTGTGCTGCCAACCAATCGCTTGCAGGACCTGGAGTGTCACTGTAGTGTGAGTAGCCCCAAGGTCAATGATGGCTAGGAACGTTTTGCCACATATCCACACGAAATAGCTGGCCACATCATGGTGGGGGCCTGCCTTCAAGGTGGTGCAAGAGGCATGGGCCGCCACCCCCATGTGTCGGGTTCGGGCCGAACGGTTATCTTGCTAAGCCGATCATGTGGGGTGTGGGTGCAGCTGAAGTGAATCCCGGCTGGCCGAAGTTTCTCGGCGTATTCCTATAGGACCGCCACAAAGTCCGGGCGACAGGTGGGGTTCTGTTGTAAACATTTCCTCAAGGATATCTCTTGGAAGGGGCGGTGGAAGGAGGTCAAGGCACCGGTTACAGGCTTGTTGTCTGTCGAGGGTGCAAATGTCACCTTCCGGCGTCGCGGGGGGCGTGGATTCTTTTGGAAAACGCGTGCGCGGTGCAGGTGGGGGCTTTGGGAGCACCACCGAAATCTGATTTGACAGGCGGGTCGAGCGCGCCTCGACACACGTTTGGAGGTCTGCCTCGGCCCGGTTCCGTTGCTCCTTGTATTGACGCATGCGCTCATACATTTCTGTCATCCACCATCCTTCCACACCTTGTGCCTAAGCGACCGTGACAAGTTATTGTTTCGGACCCGTCGGAGGAGTATTCGTGGTCTGTTCTTCAGAGTGGGAGAGACCCAACTTCACATTTCGTGCGGACGCGTCTGAAGTAGGAGATTCGGTGGTACCTGGTACTACTCTCATTTCCATCTGTTGCACATATGCCTTCCATTGTGCTGGTCCATTGCCCGCCGGACCAGAAGGGCGGTTGGCGATGTTGGGGCCGACCGCCTGTCGGCCAGTTGTAGGTCCTTATCCCATCAATCCGCGTCCTTGTTATTGTCCTCCTCTGTGTGGTACACCAGGTACCGGGGTGGGATTGCGACATTCTCGGCGCCAATGGCTGAATTCTCTACACCCATAGCAACTTCCGGGTGGGAAATTGTGGGGATTCATAGGATTGGGTGCTGAAGCTCCTGTTGGCATGCGGATGGTGGGAACCACATGTTTCCGTGGCGCAGACTGTTTGCGAGCCGCTCGGCGTTTGATTTCTCTTTGCTGATGTTCCGCTTCTTCCTTCAGCGCGTCCAATGTGCTGAATTGTCTCAAGTCTAAGGTGTTGGTGATCACCGAGACAAGCGAGTCCTGGTAGCATTCCTTAATCATGTGTAGAGGTTTGTCGATGTAGCGCGTTGAGATCTTGGTGAACTTGTTGTTGTGTAACTTGATGTTTTCCTCGGCTTTCATGCGGATGGTACAAATATGGAGCTCTGCGTCTTCCAAGCTCATGGGGTCAAAGCACTTGGTCATCGTGTTTGCCAAATCATCGAAGTCAACAAACAGACGTTCTCTATTTTCTGTAGTGAACCACTCCAAAGCCTTCCCTTGCAGTGCTAGGTGTACCGCTGGGATAATGTAGTCAGGAGATAACAGCCCATAGTCAAAACAGGTGTCCAACTTGGACAGCCACATGGCCGGGTCCTTCTCTGGTTCACCCTTGAAGACGTCGAGCTTTGGAAGTGTATAGGAAGCTTTCGCCGATGAATTTGAAGTCAGTTCTTGCGCAGGCAACACCTGCACCTGTGCCCGTGGTTGGGCCCTCAGGTGGGGTCGATGCGCTTGCGCTAGGCCAACTGCTCTTGTACCAGCCGATGAAGCGATTCCCCCTTCCTTCGCTCGAACCCGTTCCACGTCGGTCGTTCCCAGTTCAGAACCCTCCTCTTGCTACTTTGCCAAACTCTCCTGTATTTGCACAGTGTGCTGCTTACCTCCATGAGCCATTGATCCTTGCCCAGGTCCTGTCGTATTACCCGGCGCTCGTGGTCTTTGTTGGAGTCTTCCTGCCATAGAGACGGCTGATCCTGTGCGTGCCTGGTAATGAGACAACTGTATCTTGGATTGGACAGGTGGCACAGAATGTTTGGTTGATGGAGTCCCCGTCGGGATGTGCGCCTCTCCCAGGGCTCGGACTTGTCTAGGGGTCCCAGTCACGAACGAAGGATTGAGCCCTCTTTGTGCTCGTGTTTCTCGGTGGCGCGACACTCCCACAACAAAGGATGCCTTGCTCGTCTGCTACTGATGTTGAGACTGTTGCCCATCATCTAAGCAACGTGAGGTCATGGTGAATGGGCTTTCCCGTCGAGTTTCCCTCCTCCCTTGTCCTGCATTGTCCAGTCTTCTACGTGCACGTGGTGGAGACACACCACTGTCCAAAGCCGGTCATCGAGGATGAACGGCTGGGCAAAAGGGGAATGCCCGAGGACGGAAGACCACAGGCTGATGCACGGTATGCAAGGCCTGCACTGAGGGATGATGTAGTGATATTTCTTCTTCTTCTTGGGCGTCTTGGTCTTCGTCCAGGTCTGCATATTCTCTGTCATGGATAACAGAGCATGAGGGTGATGTTGTCCTTGTGGTAGAGAATTTGAGGCGCCGCGGTGCATGCTTTTCTGGAGTCATGTCCACTGCCTCATACACAGTTCTTCCATCTGGAGTCGTTACTTCGTGGAGTAGGATGGGTCCATCATCTACTGCCAGCTCCTGTCCTTCATCGGATACGTAGTCTTCCATTTGCAAGTAATCATGCTGCCCGTGGTCATGGCGCGCCTTGTCTTCTTCTAGGTCTTCTTGCGTCGCGTCGGCCAACTGTGCTTGTCGGATAGCCTTCCATTCACGGAGTTCCTCGAGACGTCTCAGGTGAAATTCCTCTTCCTCGTTAGGGTCCATCTCATTCTCCTCGTGGTGCAATTGAGGAGATCAATCATCCACCACCGGCTCCCACTCAAAGTTGGGGTCCAGGCTCGGAGGATCTTCTGGGCTTCTCTGATAACGATGCGTGGTGGTGTCTTGCCTCATCTTGCCTTCTCAGAAAGATATGGCTTAGTGGGATTCGCCTTTGCATCGCCAATGGCCCTCCTAGATCATCCAACGGTATAATCGATCGGTTCCTGCACCTTGTAGGTCGGTAAGGGGAACGCCACCGTGGCCAGAGTACTTTACCTAGGTGATTCGTGGGCATTCATTCACGGACAATGAATCATGCACCGGACAATACAGTCACCACCTAAGAAGCTCCTAGTCATTCGAAGGATTGTCCAAAGCATCATCATGGGAACACGTCAAGCTTACCCCCCCCCCCTTTTGTTCCTTACTAATTCATCGATATTCTTTATCAACAGTCAATCATTCACCGGACAACACGACACCCGCCCAGGACAAATGCTCCTGATGAGACAACAACCTTAACAGTTAAAACATCTACATTCAGTCAAAAGGAGAAGCACATGGTCAACATGCATCTCACAACCTACGCATCACCAAGCAACATGCACAAACCATATGCCTCCTGCTCAGCTGGATCATCAGTCGGGGCCGATCCTTGCACAAACACCCTGCGGTTGACTCTTCCTTGGTTGTTTGCTCATGAAGCAGCGAGGCGCAACTCCAATGGACCGTCAATCGGCCTTGCGCGAGAATGAGCACACGCCACATCGCCCTTGCGAAGGCGGAAGAGTTCTTGTTGGTACCGCTTGTAGGCTCGGAACGCCTTCGTCCGTTCCTCGGCGGCTTCCACGGCGCGTCGCTCGATGTCACACGCGGCCTCCTGCCAACTTTCCACGGGATGAGGCTCTTTGTCACGGGGAAGTCTCCAAAGCCATGGTTGCTAGAACTGCTCCAGAGCTCCATCGGCAGGGTGATGCGACCATTGCATCACTCCCAAGACCGTCCGCGCGCCGAGTCAATGGGGCACATTGCAACAGCTGTAGGTGGCGTAGAAGGTCATCGGGGAGTCTCGAGCGACCTTGGTCGAGCTGGGCGGCTGGAGCTCCGGAGGAAACTCAGGACTCGGCCATGCCGGTTCGGTGATGTCCTCTCCAAGAAGCGGTCTTCCCACGCGGGAAGGAGTGTTCACACACATACACACATGCACACACACACGCACACACCTCATGACTCCTCTAACACACCCTAGCTTTTCTACTCTAACTTGTTGCGAGACGGGACACAGGTCCCGCTCGACAGTCTGGGTTGACAGAGGGGCATCAATCTCTTAGTCTCGCTGGTCACTGCTAAGCTCGACTTCCCAAGATAGGCGGTTGATCGTTCACTCGAGCGCATGCAATGTCGAGTGTGAATATCCCAGTTGTCTTAATCTCAGCAGTCGGTCAGTCATTGATCCCCTTTTCTTATCCTCCTTTTCGTGCCGCCCTTCCAATGCTTCCGTCTCCTCCACTGGCCCCCTTTGCGGCTGGCACATAAAAAGCACCTTTGGATGAGGTGCCTCAAATGCCGCTCCTCTTCCCGTGGTTTGGGTGAATTCCGCTGCCATTAAGCCAGCTTTGGGTCACCTTCTTTCCTTTCTCCTAGCTCAGGTCGGATCACAACCTCTGCCGCAACTATCCTTTCTGTACCTCGTCGCCTTCCGGAGTTGAACTGCTCCTCTCGTAATATTTGTTCCTCCACGGTTGATGGTCGTTGGATCATCCGCCGTCCCCTTTCCTGGATCCTGACCCCGGGCCCACTTTGCATCCCTTCCTCCGGTGGATGAACAAAGCATCGTTAACAGCCCACATAGACTAGTTGTAAGGCACGCTTCTGTGCACTCTTTCGTCCTCTCTGTCTTGTAGTGCGCATCAGCTCCATCAGCTCCATCACCTCAAATGGTGGACGTTGGCACTTAGCGAACAAGGGCCAAGGATAAGCTCTCCCGTTGGATATATGACCCTTGGGCCCTAACCAAGATAATCTCTGCCCTTGGAGGGACAACCCTGGGTTTGTTGGTGTGCGTTCTTCTTTGTTTGTAGGTTTTCAACGGCTAAGGGGAAAGCAACGCATATGCACCTTCTAAACTGGTAGCACACACCAGCCTACATCAGCCTCCATCGGCCTAAACGAAGCAAAGATGTAGAGAAGTAGTGAGATGACACCCGCGACATTCAATCTTGAGCAGGTCTACGGTGGGATGTTAATGTTCATATAGATAGGTTTTCCTTTGTGGAAATGGCAATTATAGATTGCCATGAGGGTGTGTGGCTACTTGAAGATGTTCCTTGAAGAAGAGGTTGAACTTCCGAAAAAAGATGCTGGATATGTAGCGTGGAGTGGCAAAAACAAAATGGCACTTGTGATTCTTGTGACATCCCAAAGGTGAAGATAAGCACTGTGAACAGAAAGATGTATATTCATGTTTCCAACTGCTTCTGTTCCAATTGTTACACTGTTAATGAGGAGCCATGGGTGAACTTAAGCGTTGTGAAGAAAAAGATAGTACGACACGTTTCCAAACGCTTCACTGAGAAGCTTCAAACTACTCTACTCCATGTTTGCAATTGCTCCATTATTACCAAGGGTTGTTTATTATGATACAGTGATGGTGGTGGTGGCAGTTATGTAGTGGAGGTAAGCACCACAATGAAAGTACATTACCACTGGGAGTCATAATATTGGTCGTTGATGGGTGACATTGTGGTTACTGACATGGACTCGCGAGTTTGTTCTGAACTACTCGCGAGTCTTCAGACTTTCGAGTCTGGTCCGGGACTCGCGAGTCCGAGTCTCCAAGGGGACTTGGACTCGTGAGTCCGAGTCTCCCTTCATACTTGCGAGTCTGGACTCGTGAACACCCTTACACAAAACACCAACAATTGTTTCATCGTCGTCTGTGTCATGTGGGCTTCGACACTGTATCGAAGCTCATTCAGACACAGCCTGCTCTTCGTCTTGACGTGGATTCTTTCGTGAAGCCACGCAAGACCGATTGTGTTTTCTGCGCTCAAGGGAAGATGCACCGGTGCACCTACCCTAACTCGCGTTCCCGAGCGCTTAGGCCTCTTGAGTTGGTCCACTCGGACCTTCTCGGTCCTCTCCCGGTCGAGTCCTTGTCCAAGAGGGCTCGGTATATTCTGACGTTGACTGATGACTTCACCCGCATGCGGTGGGTCTACAGTCAGTGTCAGAAGAGCGATGCTACCCTTGCGGTTTGGCTCTCGCTCGTGATGGCTCGTCGCCAGTCTCGCCACACGCTACATACTTTTCGCTCGGATGGCGACGGCGAGTTCCTTGATGAGATGGACTCCTTCTTTGCTGAGCACGGGATTTTTCACCAGATCTCTGCTCCTCCTACTCCATAGTAGAATGGTGTATCTGAGCACTGGAACC
>SZWC01002318.1:72280-88866 GCA_023375785.1 Penium margaritaceum | reverse complement strand
AGCCCATAGGCTCCACGCTTGAGCAATGCCGCTCCCTTGGTTGCCGGCACGCTCTCAGCCATCATGTTTGTGAACTCTTTTTTACCCTTTCCTTTGTCCTCATATCTACCACCATGATTTCGTCTTCCTTCTTAGGAGCCCTGCACTCTTGTACCCAATGCCCAGGCTTGTCAAAGTCATGGCACTTCCCATGATGCTTTGAACTCTTTCCACCGCCACCATTGCCTTTTCCTCCATCGCTACCGCTTACGCTACTGCTTTAACCAGAAGAGGAGTTGTTGCCACAACCAGCGTATTGTGCATCATAGGCTGAAATGCTAGCCTCACTACCGGTGCACACATTGCCTTGTCGCGCGCGTACTAGGACATTGCCTCATACGTCAATTCCTCCTTGCTTGAACCGCCAAAGACGGTAATCAGAGGACCCCAGCTTTCACGTAGCGCCATAAGGATGATCATGGCCTACATGTTGGTGTCGATTTCCCAGTTCATTTAGGTCACTTGCTACACCAGTCCTTCAAACTACAATAGGAAATCCAGAGTCGACTCTCCCTTGCTCACCCTTATCGAAATCACATTTTGAAGAATGAAGAGGCAATTTGCGAGAGCCATTGATTAGTGTACACCTGCAAGCTTCTCATAAGCCTTTGATGCATGTGTGATACCTTGGAGGTGGACATGCTGTGAATCATGCACAGATGTCACAAGAATCGCAAGCGCCATGTCATTTTTGACACCCGACGCTTCAAATGCAGGATCTGTTTTTGGAGGTTCAACCTCTTCTCCAAGGAACATCTTCAAGTAGCCACGCACCCTCATGACAATCTCAAATGGCCATTTCCACAAGGGAAAACCAAACCCTATAAGCTTTGACAGCTCACCGTTGACCTGCTCGAGAGTGAGCATCACGAGTGTCGTCATACTACTCCTCTGCTTCTCTGCTTCTCCATTTGGTTGAGGCCAATGTAGGATGATATAGGCCGTTGTTTGCTATAGGCTTAGAAGGTGCAGATCCTTTGCTTATCCCTTAGCCGCTGATCACCTTGAAACAGAGAAGAACGTACACTAGCGATCCTAGGGTCTTGCCTCCAAGGGCAGAGCTGATCCTAGTTGGGGCCGAAGGGTCGTACGTCCAAGGTTAGAGCTTATCCTTGGCCCTCATTCGCTTAGTGCTAACACTTGCTGTAAAAGCTGATGGAGTAGATAAAGCTGATGGAGCTGATGGAGCTAATGAGTGGTGCAAGACGGAGAGGGCAAGAGAGTGTGCAGAAGCGTACCGTACAACTAGTCAATGTGGGCCCATAACACATTCTCAACCTGCCTGATGGGACAGTCTAGAAAACGGGTTCCGACACAATGGTTCCCATCGATCGCTCTAAGTATTGCAGCCAAGAGATGATATCATCCTCAGAGGTCAGAACTCCACTCAATGACATGCAGCTAACAAGTTCTTATAGTCCTAGAGCCAGCCTCTAGCCTATGCGCGAAGTGGCTCCTTGGATGAGCCACTTTGGGGCCAATCTGAATTGTATTATCTCCCTGCCTATATGGCGCTCCATGTGACCGCCAAGTGGTGCCAGCCACCACGAAGGACCTTGGAATGTTACAAGATTTCTCTAAGAATATTAGTCAGTGGGCTGGGATTTGACCCAGTGACCTCTCGCTCCAGAGACTAGCTTTGGAACATCTAAGCCAGAAGGAGTTGTCCTACGTAGTATTTCCTCGCTATACTATCCAATTTAGACCAAGGGCACTTGCTCCAAAGGAACAGTGCATGCCTTGTCTATTTGGACCAGACTTAGGGGAGTTACTCCAAGGGAGCAGTGCATGCCTAGTCCATCTTGTGCTTGTCCAAATATTAGCGATGGACAAGGAGCATATAAGGTCAACATCAACACAGTATAAGGTACATATAACACGCCATGGAACACTCCCATTGTTGTAACTGGAGGAGAGAGGGAGCCTTGGAGAAGTAAATATGTGAGACTGAAAGAGCATCACATGTGCTGAGGAATGGTTATTGAATCACTCAAAATGATGGAGTACATATAGAGCTAGAGCTTGGGCAAATCAGCTCTCACACAAACAGCAACAGTTAGCCATGGGGGCTAAAGCTCACACACTATAATCCATAATCTCACACAAGAGAGGAAATCAGCCTAGCAATCAGGCTGTTAACTCACACACGACCTAGAAAACTAGAAAATGCTTTCATGGCATAATCATAGTAGTCATATAACCTAGAATCCCATGGAGAATCGACATGTGTCCATGGCTAGCACACAAGGATCTCACCTCACCTAAAAAGCAAGGAGAGGTGTTTTTTTCCTAGTCTGCAAACTCTGTCAAGGCAACCTAATAATCTAGGACCTTTTTGGATATTTCTCCCATCAGTTCTTGACCGTGGACTTATTTCCTTTCTCTTTTCTTTGGCTAAGGCATGGAGCCATTACCCATGGTCTCCCAGACACCGGTGGTCAATGACACTGGAAACTTTAAATTTCATGTCTCCGAATCCGACCGTAGACATTTTGCCACCAGATCTTTCCAATGGTGAAGTATGAGTAGGCATCTGGTAGTTTCATGGAACTTGCTCTTGTGGACCTGAAACTACGCCGTAGTCAGAGTGAGCTAAGTCGACATGCCTTCATGCAGAACTGCTACTTCTTACGGGTAACTGGTTTGGTGCAAGAATTAGCGACTTGCTTACTTGTTGGAGAAAAGTCCAGCTCGATAGCACCCTTCTGCACCATGTGCCTAATGAAGTGATAAACGATGTCAATGTGCTTCGTGCGTGCATGGTGGGTAGGATTCTTGGCAAGTGCGATTGCGCTCTGGCTGTCGACACCCAAAGGAACTCAAACTGCTGCACTTTCACTCATCTGTTCCATGAGACACTCAAGGCAAACTGCTTCCTTGGCTCCAAAGCTGAGAGAGACGTACTTAGTTTCTGTACTTGAGGTGGCCACGACCATCGATCGCTTGATGCACCAGCAAATGGCCCCACCATTCATAAGGAATACATGTCGAGAGATCGCCTTGCAGTCTTCAGGGTTTGAAGTCCAATCAGTATCTGTATAGCTAATGATGTTGTTATCGTTTTTGTTGTAGGTGATGTTCATATTCATGGTTCCAGCAAGGTAGCGGAAGATTCACGTCACTGCCTTCTGGTGCTCATGTCCGGGACAAGCCATGTGCTTTCTCACAACGCTCACAGCCTGTGTGATGTCCGGCCTTGTTCCAATCATCAGGTACATGAGATTGCCGACGATGCTGTTGTATTTCTGCTCCTCACCTGCATGCGCTTCTCCATTGAAACTCAGAATGTACTACCGCATCTCCAGCAACGTACCAATGGCGTTAGCCTCTACCATGCGAAACCGCTGCTAAACATCCTTGATGTAGCGGCTCTGCTGTAGCAAAAGAGAGCATGATTTGCGGTCACACGTGATCTGGAAACCAAGGAAGTATGATGCCTCCCCGAGATCAGACATCTGGAAGCGCTCCTACATGGCCTCCTTCAACTCCTGTAGTATAGACATGCTGTTGGAAAGAAGGAGCATGTCATCCACATAGACGATGATAATGAGCACCTCATGATCAAGTTTCCAGCGATAGACGTTGTAGTCACACTCAATGTGTTCAAATCCCATGCACTACAATGCTGCATCTTATTTCTGGTTCTTACCACGCATCACTTCCTTGAGGCCGTACAGGTTTTCTACAGCTTGCAAACCAAGTGCTCTTGGCCATCCATGACGAATCCCTCTGGCTGCTCCATGTAGATTTCCTCCTCCAAGTCACTCTTCAAGAATGTTGTCTTGACGTCCATGTGGTGAATCTTGAAGTCCTTAGCTGCTGCATAAGAAAGGAGCATGCACACGGAGGCAAATTTTGCAATAGGAGCAAAGGTTTACATGTAGTCGATGCCTTCTAGCTGCAAGTAGCCTTTGGCGACCAGCCTCGCCTTGTACTTTTCGAGGTTGATATCTTCGCCCCTCTTCTTTAACACCCACTTCCGCTTGATTTTTTTGCGTCCAAGTGGACGCTCAGTCAGCTCCCATGTACCATTGTCGAGCTGCAAGTGTATCTCCTACTACACAGCTTGAGCTCAATCTGCTGCCTTTGGAGCAGCCATGGCCTCCTTGTAGGACCTAGGTTATGAGAGTATGCTACAGCTGCAATACTTATCTGGTCAGGTTTGTGGAGCATCCACAAATGCCCGCGCTCACCAGGCTTGTAGCGCATCCTGAGAGGGTACCTTCAACCTCGTGCTGGTGCGTCAGCAAGTGGTTGGCGCGTTGCTGCATGCACGCCTGCTCTTGGTGATGGTGGTGCATGTTCGACCTCGGCTTCTACCGATGAGGCCGTTGTCTCTGCTATATAAGACATGGAAGAATAGAGTGGTTCTCCCACTGTCATAGTAGAAGAAACTTCAAGAGAAACGGGATCAGGTAGAGTGTCTGCCCTCATTGGTTGATCAGCTGTTGGTTCTACCGCCTCTTTACAGATGATGTTGGTACCGATGACGTTGCTTTCCTTGAAAATGACATCCTTGGAGATAATGACATGGCTAGTATCCTTCTCGTAGAGACGATACGCCTTGCTTGCCATGTCATAGCCAATCATCAACATTTGTGCGCTCTTCGCATCCCATTTTTGCCGCTTCTGCTTTGTCATGTGCATGTGCGCCAAGCTACCAAACGCATAAAGATGACCCATGCTTTGCTTCTTGCCAAACCACACCTCGTACAGCATCATGTGCTCCAAGGCCTTGGTTAGACTACGCTTCTTGATGTACACCGTAGTGCTCACTACTTCGGCCTAGAATTCATAGGTTAGCCGGGCCGCGTGTAGCATGGAGCGCGCCAACTCAATGATGGTGCAGTTGGCGCGTTGTTCTACGTCGTTCAGCTGCAGCGAGTATGGCGTGCTCCGCTTTGACTCAATGCCTGCTGTTGCGAGGTAGTCATGGAACTCCTTGCTGAGGTACTCTCCACCATGGTCGCTATGCAGTGCCTTGATTTTCTTGCCTGTCTGGTTCTCCACCATGACCTTGAACTCCTTGAACCTGTCAAAGCACTGGTCCTTAGAGGAAAGGAAGTACACAGTAGTGTAATGGCTGAATTCATCAATGAAGGTGAGAAAATACCTAGAGCGTCCAAAGCTCTGGGTCTGCATCGGGCTACACAAGTTTCTGTGGACCAATTCCAACACCTCTTTTGCACGCTCTTCTACTCCAGAGAACGCCTTCTCATGCTGCTTCTCCTCCAAACAGCCGATGCACAACTGCTGCTCAAAGTTAGAAATGGTGGGTAAGTCACGCACCATCCGCTTCGTTTGAAGTCGCTGCAAGGCGCGCATGCCGATGTGGCCGTAGCGCGCATGCCAGATTTTGCCATTTGTGGCGTGCACTACTACTGCAAGACTCTGCTCGCGCGTGATCTTGGTCGCCCATAACAAGCAGTACATGCTGCCTTCCTTCACCGATCTGACCAACTCCTCTCTCNCTTCTACTCCAGAGAACGCCTTCTAATGCTTCTTCCCCTCCAAACAGCCAATGCACAACTGCTGCTCAAAGTTAGAAATGGTGGGTAAGTCACGCACCATCCGCTTCGTTTGAAGTCGCTGCAAGGCGCGCATGCCGATGTGGCCGTAGCGCGCATGCCAGATTTTGCCATTTGTGGCGTGCACTACTACTGCAAGACTCTGCTCGCGCGTGATCTTGGTCGCCCATAACAAGCAGTACATGCTGCCTTCCTTCACCGATCTGACCAACTCCTCTCTCGTTTCCTTGTCAAGGATGTAGCCATAGTCGTCGTCAAAGACAACTCGTAGTCCTGTGTTGGTGACAAAGGACACTGAAAGAAGGTTGAACGCAGCATCAGGTACATAAAGCACACCATGGAACACTTCCACTTTAATGCCACGCGAGGTCTCCAACCACATCTCCACAATCCCAATCCCCTTTGCATACACCACCCGATTATCACGCAAAGCAATCGGGTTGGGAGGAATGGAGAGCAGCTACGCAAACAACTCCTTGTGGTGCGTCAGAGTCTTGGTAAACCCTAGGTCCTTATACCACGCCAGATCCGCCTTCTGCTTCTGCGACATGTCACACTTTGCCAAGAAGAGGCAGTCGCACACCTCCTTGGCCACGTTCATGTTGCCAAAATGGCGCACGCCAGTCTGGTTTTGCTACTGTTGTTGCTGCTGACGTTGCTTTGACTGCTGCTACTATTGCTGTGGAGATTCCTCTTTTTGCTATTATTGCTACTGCTCATTCTGGTCCCTCTTGAACTTAAAGTACTCTTTCTTGTAGTTTCCTTCTTTAAGGTAATAATGGCACTTGCCTTTCTTCTTGCGTCTCTGCTGCCCGAAATGCTATTGCTGCTGGTTGCGTGAGCCCATAGCCATGAAAGGTGGTTCACTACTGCAACTGCCGCCTTGCACATTGGTACATTACGACAGAGTTCTACCTCCACGAGGTACATGTAGATGAAGTCCAGGTCGAGAGTCGGCTGGCACTCACACGTCTCTCGCACTGTGTCATAGCTCGTTGGGAGTCCCCTCAGCAAAAGGAGGACAAAGCGCGTGTCTTCCACAAGGTTGCCGGCCGCTTCCAGCTATTTCACCAGCTCCTTTGCCCTGTCCAAGTACGCCTCCATCCCTTTGCCACCCTGCATTTTCAATGCAATCATCTTCTCCTCCAAAAGCATGAGGAATGTAGGATCCTTACTTTCATACTTCTTAAACAACGTGTCCCATCCCTCTTTTGCAGTAGCCTTGTCACTCACGTACTAAAGATACAGGTTGGAGATGGTGTTCACAAGTAGCTTATGGGCCTGCCTGTCTTTCTTCTTCCACTTCTCATATATCGCCGCTGTAGTTGTAGATGAACTTGCATGTGCTGCACCTTTCTGTGCTATCTTCCTTGCCACCACCTCCGCTGCGGTGATGCCTTTTGCCTGTGGAGACGGAGTGTGCTCTTCGCCGCGTACCACCTCCCACAAGTCCCTCTCCTCCAAAAGGAGGCGGGTACGGATCTTCCAAGACGCGAAGTTGGCACGTCCTTCGAGCATCTCCAAAGACTAGGCTGCTGTTACTATGCTTGTTGCTGCCACTTTAAACGTTGGTGATGCTCAGAGCTGCCCTTGAGTGGCGGCGCTACACCTGTTTCTGCTGTTGCTTCTGCCAGAAATCCGTCTGACAGAAAATGGACAATAGAGTCTAGCAAATAGGAAATTTGGAAAAACTGAGCCCACCACTAGAAAACTCAGCTCAAAACCTTTCAGATAAAACCATAAAAAATGGTCATCAACGGGGGATTTTCAGAGATATGCCCTTTTAAAAACACGGTATGCTGCTGCTCCTACTCCAGCTCATACCAGCCAGCTTGTAAACGTCCTTTTTCCCAAACGTGATGATGGAATGCAAAATGTTTTGCACCAATGGAAATCTTAGGCAAAATAACCCAGGTGACATGTGCTACTTTTTAAAATTGACAAAGAAATGAGAGAGTTATGGTCATCACAAGGCGACACTCTTACTCAGAGAGAAGAGTGTAGCCCTCGCCGATCTCTTTTTGAGCATCACTCTCAATCCAAGCGTTGGATCTTCAAGATATTGGGCCCGTTTGAAAGCTTGTCTCTTGAAATTGAAATTCAAGTGGTCGATGGTCAAATTTTGTATGGATTTCACCCTAGCCCGTCACTCTCAAAGTGACGGCCTGTGCTGGCTGAAAGGGACAAAACTTGGCTCTGGTACCAAGTGTTGGAATAGGAGGAGAGAAGGAGCCTTGGAGCAGCCAACGTGTGGGACTGAAAGGGCATCACTTGTCCTGCAGAATGGTTGATGAATCACTTAAAATGATGGAGTACATATAGAGCTAGAGCTTGGGCAAGTCAGCCCTCTCACAAGCCACGCCACTTAGCCATCGCGGTTAAGGCTCACACACTAGACTCCATACTCTCACACAAGAGAAACAATCAGTCTAACACTAAGGCTGACCACTCACACATGACCTAGAGAACTATAAAATGCTCTCATGGCACACGCCTAGTGGTCACATAACCCACAATCCCATAGAGAATCGCCATGTGTCCATGGCTAGCACATAAGGATCTCACCTCACCTAAAATGTAAAGAGAGATACCCTTTTCCTAATCTGCACACTCTGACAAGATAACCTAGTAATCTCAGACCTTTTTGGATGTTTTTCCCATCAGGTCTTGACCCTCGACCTCTTGCATTTTACTTTTCTCACGCTAAGGCATGGAGCCATCGCTTATGGTCATCCAGATACCGGGAGTCGATGACCTCAAAAACTTCAAAAATTCATATCTCCGAATCCGAATGTTGCATCGACTTGAAACTTGAACCGTAACATTTTGCCACCTCATCTTTCCATGGTGAAGTCACATTGACGATTGGAGTAGGCATCTGATAGATTCTTGGAACTTGCTCTTGTGGACCTGAGAGTTAGCCGGATGGCTCCTTTTCCAACCATAAAGCCGTCAATCCTCTTGTTCATCATCCATGGGGCAAGTTTCAGCCCGTGGAGTGCTTTGACCAGTTTGCAAACCTTGCCGTCTAGAGTTTTTACTCTCATGCACTTCCATGAGCACTTCTTTGTCTAGCTTAAAGTTCAAGAAGGCTGTCTTGTCATCCATCTGGTGACCTCTAGATCTTTAGCACCAGTGATTCCCAGCATGGATCTGATGGAGGCAAAGGTTACGACGGGCGTGAAGGTCTCCTCGTACTCTCAGCTTGCATGCTGGGAAAACCCCTTCGCCACAACTCTTGCCTTCTACTTGTCAATAGTAATATCCTGGTTCAACGTTTTTCGGAGAACCCACTTTGACCCAACCACGTACGCTTTTGGGGGCCTGTCTTCCAGAACCCATGTTTCTTTCTCTTCGATCGATGCAATTTTGCTATCCAGTGCCTCCTTCCACTTGGTTGTATCCTGCATGTTAAAAGCCTCCGTTACTATCATAGGCTCTCCTTGAGCCAAGCACGACCAGCATCGTACTTTGGCAGAGGTTTTATCTGAGGCGTACTACGCTGGAGGGTTGCTTGAGGTATTACAACGCTTAGTTCTTCAGCTTCAAGTCTTTTTAAGTATCGTTAACGTTGATACTGATCAATTTATCTCCCTTGCCTTGCGCATGGTCAAGGCTGCCGTTGGTACACNCCTTCCACTTGGTTGTATCCTGCATGTTAAAAGCCTCCGTTACTATCATAGGCTCTCCTTGAGCCAAGCACGACCAGCATCGTACTTTGGCAGAGGTTTTATCTGAGGCGTACTACGCTGGAGGGTTGCTTGAGGTATTACAACGCTTAGTTCTTCAGCTTCAAGTCTTTTTAAGTATCGTTAACGTTGATACTGATCAATTTATCTCCCTTGCCTTGCGCATGGTCAAGGCTGCCGTTGGTACACCCAAACAACATTCAGAGTCCGCAATGGAGATGAACTCATCCTTCTCCCTTGAAGAGTGGGTTTGTGCCAGAGTCAAGCACGTAGGCTCCATGCTTGAGGAGTGCCCCTCCCTGGGTTGCCGGCGTACTCTCGACCATCATGTTTATCAACTCTTTACCCTTTTCTTTGCCCTGCTCTCTACCACCATGATCTCTGTCTTCCTTCTTGGGAGTCCTGCACTCTTGTACTGAAGGCCCAACCTTGCCACACTAATGGCACTTTCTACGATGCTTTGAATCCTTTCCACCACCAGCGTTCCGTTTTCCTGCACCGCCAGTGCTTCCGCTGCTTCTCTCACCTGAAATGTTAGCCTCACTACCGCTGCAACACATGGCCTTGTTGCGCGTGTACTGTGGTACTGTCTCATATGTGAAATCCTCCACCTTCCCACCGCCAAAGACGGTAATCAGAGGACCCCAACTTTCAGGGAGCGCCATGAGGAGGATCATGGCCTCCATGTTGGTGTAAATTTCTGAGTCCATTTGGATCACTTGTTGGAGTAGTCCTTCAAACTGCAATAGGAAGTCTGGAATTGACTCTCCCTCACCTTCATTAAAAGCTACTTTTGAAGGATGAAGAGATGATTTGCAAGAGCCGTTAATTGGTATACACGTGCAAGCTTTTCATACCTAGGAAGTGGACATGCAGTGACTCATGACCTAAACCCTAAACCACTGATGTCACAAGAATTGCAAGCACTATGTCATTTTTGACACTCTACGCTTCATATCCAGCATCTGTTTTTGGAGGTTCAACCTCTTCTCCAAGGAGCATCTTTAAGTGGCCATGCAGCCTCATGACAATCTCAAATTGCCATTTCCACAAGGGAAAACCTATCCTTGTGAACTTTGACATCCAAGTGATGACCTATTGAAGAGTGAGCGTTGTCGTACATCTTCTTTGCTTCTCTGCTTTTCTGCTTTGTTGAGGCTTATGTAGGCTGAACTAGGCGGATATAGGCTTTTTTCTGCTACCGGTTTAGAAGGTGCAGATGTGTTGCTTACCTCTTAGTCGTTTATAACTTGCAAGCAGAAAAGAAAGCACACTAGCAAACCAAGGGTTGTGCCTCCAAGGGCAGAGTTTATCCTGGTTAGGGTCCAAGGGTCATACCTCCAAGGGAAGAGCTTATGCTTAGCCCTTGTTTGCTAGGTCCCAATACCGGGCGTTAAAGCTGATCCAGCAGATCGAGCAGATGGAGCAGATGGAGCTCATGGAGCTGATGTACACTGGAAGACAGAAAGGGTGAAAATTTGGACATAACCATGCCTTACAACTACCTAGTGTGGGCACATTAAAGAATGCATTCTGACATAATCGTTCCCGCCGACCGCTCCTGGTATTGAATCTAACAGGTTATATCACCCTCAGAGCCAAGGTTCCGCACTGAATAGTGTTAGATGTGGAGGAGAGAGGGAGCCTTGGAGCAGCGAGCATGTGTGATTGGAAGGGCATCACTTGTGCTGAAGAATGGTTGTTGAATCACTCAAAATGATGGTGTACATATAGAGCTAGAGCTTGGGCAAGTCAGCCCTCTCACAAGCCACACCACTTAGCCATGGAGGCTAAGGCTCACACACTAGATTCCATAATCTCACACGAAGGAGGAAATCAGCCTAGCAATCAAGCTAACCACTCACACACGACTTAGAGAGCTAGAAAATGCTGTCATGGCACACTCCTAGTGGTCACATAACCCACAATCCCATGGAGAATCGCCATGTGTCCAGGGCTAGCACACAAGGATCTCACCTCACCTAAAAAGTAAGGAAAGGTACCTTTATCCTAGTCAGCACACTCTGACAAGGCAATCCTAAGACCAAGGACCTTTTTTGGATATTTCTCCCATCAGGTCTTAACCCTGGACCTCTTGCCTTTTTCTTTTCTCAGGCTAAGGCATGGAGCCATCGCCCATGGTCACCCGGATATCGGCGGTCGATGACCCTGAAAACTTCAAAAATTCATATCTCCCAATCCGACCGTTGGATCGACCTCAAACGTGGATCGTAGACATTATACCACCTGATCTTTCCAATTATGAAGTCTTATTGACGATCAGAGTAGGCATCTGGTGCTTTTTTAGAACTTGCTCCTGTGGACCTGAAACTGAGCCAGATGGCTCCTTTTCCAACAATCTCCCACTTTGCCGCACCCAGAGTGGGCTGAGTCCACATGCCTTCATGCAGAACTGCTGCTTCTCACGGATCACTGGCTTGGTGCCAAAATCAGCGACCTGCTTACTGGTTGGAGTAAACTCCAACTTGATAGCACCCTCCTGTACCACGTGCCTGATGAAGTGATATGCGATGTCAATGTTCTTGGTGCGTGCATGGTGCTCAGGATTCTTCGCGAGTGCGATTGCGCTCTGGTTATCGACGCGCACAGGAACTGGAACTGCTCCACTCCCTCTCATCTCTGCCATGAGACGCTGAAGCCAAACTACTTCCTTGGCTGCAAAGCTAAGAGAGACGTACTCAGCTTCCGTGCTTGAGGTGGCCACGACCACCTGCCGCTAACTACACCAACTGATGGCCCCACCATTCATGAGGAACACATGTCCAGAGATTGACTTATGGTCCGTAGGGTTTGAAGGCCAATGTGCATATGTGTAGCCGATGATGCTTTTGTCGTTGCCGTTGGAGGTGATGCCGATGTTGACGGTTCCAGCAAGGTAGCAGAAGATCCGCTTCACTGCCTTCTGGTGCTCAGGTCCGGGGTTTTCCATGTGGTGGCTCACAGTGCTAACAGCCTGTGCAAGGTCCCGCCTGGTTGCTACCATCAGGTACATGAGGCTCCCGATGGCGCTCTGGTACTTGTGCAGCTCAGCTGCATTTTCTTCTCCATTGAATCTCACGAGGTACTGTCGCGTCTCCTCGAGTGCAGACATGCTGTTGGAAAGGAGGAGCATGTCATCCACATAGACAATGATGATGAGCACCTCATGACCATGCTGCCAGCGATAGACGCTGTAGTCACACTCACTACGCTCAAACCCCATGCACTGCAATACCACATCCAACTTCTGATTCCAAGCACCCGATGCTTGCTTGAGGCCGTACAGCGACTTTTGTAGCGTGCAAACAAGGTGCTCCTGGCCATCCATGACGAATTTCTCCAGCTGCTCCATGTAGATCTCCTTCTCCAAGTCACCATTCAAGAATGCCGTGTTGACATCCATGTGGTGAACCTCGAAGTCCTGAGCTGCTGCATAAGAGAGGATCGTGCGCACAGAGGCAAACTTTGCAATAGGGGCAAAAGGTTCTGTGTAGTCGATGCACTCTTGCTGCGAGTAGCCCTAGGCGACCAGCCTCGCCTTGTGCTTTTCCAGGTTATCATCTGCTCCCCGCTTCTTCTTGAACAACCACTTGCACTTGATCACCTTACGTCCAGGTGGACGCTCAGTCAGCTCCCACATGCCGTTATCCAGTTGCGACTGTATCTCCTGCTACACGGCTTATACCCAATCTGCTGCATCCGATGCAACCATGGCCTCTTTGTATGACATTGGCTCATCTAAATCTGCTGCAACTGCGATGTTCATCTGTTCAGGTTTGTGGAGCATCTAGAAATGGCCGTGCTCACCAGGCTTGTAACGCACCCTAAGAGGGTACCTGCGACCTGGTGCTGGAGCGTTAGCGGGCGGCTGGCGCGGTACTGCTAATACAACTACTGCTGGTGGTGGTGCTACATCTCCCTCCTCTGCTTCTGCCGATGAGGCTGTTGTATCTGGTATATCAGACATGGGAGAGTAGAGTGATTCTTCCACTGTCATAGTAGAGGAAGGATCAAGAGAGACTGGGTCAGGAAGGATTTCTGCTCCCACTGTCTCGTCAGCTGCAGGTTCCACTACCTCTTCACAGACAATGTTGGTGCCGATGACATTGCTCTCGTTGAAGACGACATCCCTAGAGTTGATGACGTGGCCTGTATCCCTCTCGTAGAGGCGATAGGCCTTGCTTGCCATGTCGTAGCCAATCATCAGTATCTGGGTACTCTTTGCATCCCATTTCTACCGCTTCTCCTTGGAGACGTGCATGTGTGCGAGGCTGCCAAATGCTCGGAGATGACCCACGCTCGGTTTCTTACCGAACCACGCCTTGTACAGCATCATTTTCTCCAGCGCCTTAGTTGGACTACGGTTCTTGATGTAGACCGCAGTGCTCACGGCTTCAGCCCAGAAGTCGTAGGTCAGCCGAGCCGCGTAAAGCATGGAGCGCGCCGACTCCACAATGGTACGGTTGGCGCGTTCTGCTACACCGTTCTGCTGCGGCGAGTACGGCGCGGTACGCTTTGCCTTGATGCCCGCTGCTGCCAGGTAGTCTTGGAACTCCTTGCTTAGATACTCTCCACCGCGATCGCTGCGTAGCGCCTTGATCTTCTTGCCACTCTAGTTCACCACCATGGCCTTGAACTCCTTGAACCAATCAAAGCACTGGTCCTTGGAAGGAAGGAAGTACACAGCAGTGTAACGGCTGAAATCATCAATGAAGGTCAGGAACTACCTAGAGCCTCCAAAGCTCTGGGTCTGCATCGGTCCGCACAAGTCCGTGTGGACCAGCTCCAACACCTCCTTCGTACGCTCCCCTGCTCCAGAGAATGCCTCCCAGTGCTACCTCCCCTCCAAACAGCCGATGCACAATTGCTTCTTACAGTTAGAGATGGTAGGCAGGTCATGCACCATGTACTTTGCTTGAAGCTGCTGCAAAGCGCGCATGCCGATGTGGCCGTAGCGCGCATGCCAGATCTCGCCATCTATTGCCTGCACAACTGTTGCAAGACTCTCTACTCACGCGGGATCTTGGTTGCCCCCAGCAGGCGGTACATGTCGCCCTCCTTCACCGACCTGCCCAACTCCTCTCCTGTATCCTTGTTGAGAATGCAGCCATAGTCATCATCGAAGACAACGCGCAATCCTATGTTTGTAAGAGAGGAGACTAAGAGGAGGTTGAATGCAACATCAGGTACATACTGCACGCCATGGAACACTCCCACTTCAATGCAACGTGGGGTCTCCAACCACATCTCCACAATCCCAATCCCCTCAGCATACACCACCCGATCATCACCCATAGCGATAAAACGGGGAGGGATGGACAGTAGCTGTGTAAACCACTCCTTGTGATGTGTGAGGCTCTTGGTACACCCTGAGTCCTTGTACCATGCGAGATCCGCCTTCTCCACCTGCGACATGTCAAACTTCGCCATGAAGAGACGGTCGTGCATCTCCTTGGCCACATTCATGTTGCCAAAGTGGCGCACACCAGCCTGGTTTTGCTGCTGCTACTGCTGCTAACGCTGCAGTAACTACTGCTGCTGCTACTGCTTTTGCTGTCGCTGCTACGATGACTACTGCTGCTGCTGCTCCTTCTTGCCCCTCTTGAGCTTGAAACACTCCTTTTTGTAGTGTCCCTCTTTCTGGCAGTAGTGGAATTTGCCTTTCTTTCTACCTTTCTGCTGCCCAGACTGCTGCTGCTGCTGCTCCTGGATGCATGAGCTCGTGGCCACAAAAGCTGCTTCACAACTGCCGCCGCAATTGCGCTTTGCTGAATTGCGACGCAATTCCACCTGCACCAGGTGTGTGCAAATGAAGTCGAGGTTGAGAGTTGGCTGGCACTCCAGCGTCTCTCGCACTGTGTCCTAGCTGGTTGGGAGTCCCCTCAGCAAGAGGAGGATGAAGCGCGTCTCTTCCACAGGGTTGCCGGCCGCTCTTAGTAGCTTCGCCAGCTCCTTTGCCCTGTCCACATACGCCTCTATCCCTTCACCACCTTGCATTTTCAACGCCATCATCTTTTCCTCCTAAAGCATAAGGAATGCAGGATCCTTGCTCTCATACTTCTTGCACAACGTGTCCCATCCCTCCTTTGCAGTAGCCTTGTCACTCACGTACTGAAGATGTGAGTTGGGGATGGTGTTGACAAGCAACCTGTAGGCCTGCCTGTCCTTCTTCTTCCACTCCTCATATACCGCTCGTACAACTGCAGAAGAACCCGCATCAGCTGCACCCTTTTGCGGAGTCTTCCCTGCCACCACTTGCGCTACGGTGATGCCTTTTGCATGTGGAACTGGAGCCGGCTCGTCGCCGCTCACCACCTCCCACAAGCCCCTCTCCTTCAAAAGGAGGTGGGTACGGATCTTCGAAAACGTCAAGTTGGCGCGTCCCTCCAGCCTCTCCAAAGGCTGGGCTGCTGTTACAACGCCAGCTGCTGCCATTTTGAGCCTTGGTAATGCTCAGCGCTGCCCTTGGATGGCGGCACTACCCTTGCTTCTGCTGCTGCTTCTGCACAAAATGTTTGACAACAAATGGACTATAGATGCCAGCAGACTACGTATTTGGAAAAATGGAGCCCACCATTGCAAAATTCAGCTCAAAAACTTTGAGATCGACCCATAAAACAGGGTCATCAACAAGGCATTTGAAAAGATATGCCGTCTTGAAAACAGTATATGCTTCTGCTCCTACTCCAAGTCAGACCAGCCAGCTTGTAAACAATGTTTCTCCCAAACAAATCAATGGAATGCAAATAATTTTGCACCAATAGAAAGCTTAGGAAAAATACTACAGTTCGCATATGCCACTTTTTGAATTTGACAAAGAAACAAGAGAGTTATGGTCATCACAAGGCGACAATCTTACTCATAGAGAAGAGTGTAGCCCTGGCCGACCTTGTTTTGAGCATAACTCTCAATCCGACCCTTGGATCTTCGTGCTTTTGAGCTCGTTGGAAAGCTTGTCTCTTAAGGTTGAAGATCTTGTGGTTGATTTTCAAATCTGGTGAAGGTTTTATCCCAACCTGTCACTCTCAAAGTGACGGCCTGTGCTGGCTGAAAGTGGCAGAACTTGGCTCTGATACCAAATGTTGGATCTGGAGGAGAGAGGGAACCTTGGAGCAGCGAGCATGTGTGATTGGAAGAACATCACTTGTGCTGAAGAATGGTTGTTCAATCACTCAAAATGATGGAGTACATATAGAGCTAGAGCTTGGGCAAGTCAGCCCTCTCACAAGCCACACCACTGAGCCATGGAGGCTAAGGCTCACACACTAGAGTCCATAATCTCACACAAGGGAGGAAATCAGCCTAGCAATCAGGCTGACCACTCACACAC